>JAHZNB010001648.1:0-22355 GCA_027744295.1 Callyntrura guangdongensis
CTGTGCATTATTCTTGTTTTGCCAATCAACTGCCATACCCACATCAATTATAATTTTTCACTGTATGCTGCATTTATGCAGTAAAAACTGTTAGATGTATGACAAACAGGAAATAATCAGGGAAGTTAATCGTACATAACGTCGTATGTCGTCGTCGTACATCGTATTTACTTTTCCAGAGAGAAATATTTTTCGTTTATACGCAGAGCGCCACCTAAGTCAATACCGGTGATAAACTCAAGACGCAGACCTCTACAAACTACTAGTAAAGAACCACACACTTCCACCACGGAGATGAGGATCCCTCCCATAACCATATCTTCTCATGTAATACCCGTGTTAGTAGTATGACATCCTCAGTTGAAACTGTTTGGAAAGCCAAAACTTTTCAATCTCTCCAGAGACATTACAGGTTTCGTAAGTACGTCATTAAAATGCCCATAAAAATCTTTTACGGTCTTCTAATTTTAGTAACGAATGTAGTACGTACTTCGTGTAACGTGCACCTCCACTCCACATAAACGGAGAGCTGACGCTACTGACTATACTATGTAATCATTGCGTTTGTGTGCGTATTAAGTACATGCATACATATATCCTCACACTTACACTTTCCCACACACCAAGCTTTGACAAGTAAGTCAAAATAATATAAGTAGCATTCCAACTTGAAATCCTTAAACCTTAAACTTTGATCAGCCAGCCATATTCCATCTCCACTCTCTCGAGGCGATATGAATGAAGCAGTTAAAGTTGATACTCTAAAAGGATAGACATTACAGAAATTGCCAAAAATAAGTTATAGTTATAGTGTAACGTCATTTCTTTAAAGAGCTTCTAAAGTAGTCAGGACAGGTTGAGCAATTTCCTTGCAAAGTAAAATTTTATTGGTAAACATATGCATGAGCTGAGCATGTAACGACCAAGTTGATACACTACGGTTTGACATTACCGAAACATACCTTTTAAAGGAATGAAAAAATAGGAGCTATATGAACCTATAATTCAACTTACTCTTAACTCTCCGGTTACGTTCCCTGTTTTAGTACGTCTGCTCGAGGATGATGATGGTGTGATTATTATGTAAACGAGATGAAGATGAAGAATGGTTGTACACCGATGTTGTTGATGATATGGTGGTGGTAGTGGTGGCTAAAAACGAATAGGGGAATATATACATGCTTACTTGCATGGAATAACATGAATATTGAATACCTATATACACATCGGATTGAAAGGGTTGCAAAGTTTGTGGTATGATAATATCCGATGATGATTTGAAAGTATAAAATGGACAGTGCAATGCTCTGAGGCTGTGAAATCGCCAGAAGCATTTTCCTTTACTGTTGTCTGTTCGCTCATCTTGTTCTTCCAGGCAGAAGAATTGGTTTTTGGGTTTTAAACGACTTGTCTGTATTTTATGATAGGATGGCAGGATAAAGCCGACAGTTCTCTTCTTGAAAAGCATCTCTCTAGAATCAAGATGCATAGCATAATATTTACTTACTAAACTTACCTGTACACACACACTAACAACGCAGTCTACAAAAATGAAGGTTTTTAAACGCATGTCGATATGTCTACATGAAAATTTCTATTTTTTAATTTTGTCGGAAAGATGGGCAAGGAAATGGAAAATCATTATTTAGTACATTTAGACATGTACATGTTTTTATTTGAGCAGCAAAAGAGAAAATAGGACGTCTTTTATATTTTATGCAAATAACGTAAAAGTTTGATGAAGTAGAAAATACCGTTGGGCTATATAGACTATATAATAATATTTCTGGATAAAAGCAAAGCTTTAAATTAGCTAGCAGCTATTCGTGCACTGTCATTGCGTGATTCTGAGCAAAGATTAAACGAGAAAAAACTTTTTAAAAATTCTGCACAAAACTCGGATATCATTAAATAAAAATTGACTTTTCTAACTCATTTCTGTTTTGAATTACCTGTGTGTACGCTTTCCCATTTCTGTGTAAAGAGTTTACAACTTACGTTTTACACTGCACTATTTGACTACAAAGTGTTCTCATCATCCATGAATATGCCCATCTCTGTACGGTAGAGAAGGTATGCTTTTTTATGGATAACAAAAATGGTTTGATTCTCCAGTTTTATGATGAACTCATTTTACGAATAATTGTCTGCAGGCATACTATTTTTTAGAGGTTCAAAATCGACTTACTTACAATATATGTATATCAAATTTTTGCAGCCACCTACAAAATCCAATAAATGTACATCAAAAATGTATTCTCTTTCAAGAGAGAGAGAGCCCAAAGCCCATCCTTATGTTACGCTCGGCGCTCCATCATTCGCCTGCTTTCAATTTTGCGCTGCACTACGCTCGTCAGAACGACGACGCTATTCTAGAGAAGCAAAAGTTGGTGTTCTTTTTTCTTTCCTATGTACTGGTACATCCTTTCGTAGTCTCGAAGGATTACTACACAAGTTCATGGATATAAAACGTAATGGATCGAAATGAAAAGGGAAATTAGATTCTTCCTTAACTTTGCTTAGGTTTTCGCTTCCTCAAACAGGATTCATTGAGGAAAAATATACCTCAGAGTTGAGTCGTGAGTAGCCCTAAGGTAGAAATATAATGCGCTCAGGTTATAATACAGACAGACAGAACGTGAGTAGGTTCAATGAAGATGCTTTTTTTCTTATGTAACTTGTCATCTCATCGTCATCACGGCAGAATGTAACTACAAATGCTTAGTTGATTGCTGAAGTCAAGACAAAAAATCTCTGTATTTATGTATGCATCTTTGTATGTCTGTATTTTGTGTCTTTAAAGCTGTCTGCACAAACCGAATAGTTTTTTTATTAACCTTTTAGGATTTTATATCTTTTGTACATTTTTTACCATTTTGATACTCAACGCCATTTTTTTAGGGGAGTAAATTTTGAATGGAAGAAAAATTAAATATCTCTGCTTTCTGCATAAATGTTAGACGAGTCAATTGTAATTGAACTTCTGTTTAATTTACGACAGTAACTCTATCGCTCGCAAAAAGACATCATGAAATAGTAAAACAATAAAGTCGTGAAGGCATCATGATTTCTCCTGTTATCCTTTTTTATCCCATCTCCAATCACATCTGCTTTACTAGTGCAATGCCTTTGAATTTAGAATATTGCAAAAGTTTTCCTTTAAAAAATCTGAATGTTATTTTTTTTTAAATCAACATCAAACTCGTAATACGTCTATATCAAGTTCAAAAGCAGCGATATCAGTGCCAGACATGAGAAGGTCATCTAAGGGCAAATCCCTTGAAAGTGAGGTTTTTTTGGCTGTACAATTTTTTTTATCCCGCTCAGTATAGTTTTAGTTTAAAAAAACTTTATGCTGCCAACGGAATGTTGAAACATTCACAAGCACACAATTTAAATGAAATAAGCGTAAATTGACCTTTCGTGGCAACTGGTTTATATAAACATGAAAACATCGTAAATGCAAGTTTTTCAGGAAGCATTTTTTTGATTTCATATCTCTGTGGATCCTGCTAGTGTGTGTATGCTAACCAAGTAGTAAGACAGCTTCCGTAAAATAGTTTGGCGGCGCACATTTAACGTGCACCTTTATTACAGTAATATGTATTTCTCCTATAATCCGGTGCCATATACACAATACTTGCACTAATGAATGCTTTCTTGTGCTGTCAGAAATTAGCATGATTAGAGGTGAAATATCGATAATTCCATTTGCATGCCTGGTAATCACGAGCTCGTAGAGTTGTTGCATTTCACTTGCTTATCTGGTTTGGAAATACCTATATACTTCGTAGTATACTATAAAAAATGCGTATAGTAGTACCTCATGTCTTCACTCTTCAGTGTCATTCTTTCATTTTCATTGTTGACTGATTTGCAAGGAAAGGAGAATGTTAGGTTTTACGAGATACGATAAATGTGGAACTATTAGAACAAGGTTAACTAATTCTTTATCTCTCTTGTTTTACTTCTTTCCTGTCTGCACGCAGACGACGATAGGATACATCGTATCTATATTGTACGTCATAACGTTAATCATTAAATTAAATGGTATTGTGTACTATTAAAAGCGAGTTAAATTATCATATCGTTTACTATGTAGACAAATGGTTATGACGAATGGAGGAGGCTAAATAAGTACTGTTGGTTTTTTCAGTTAAAATTTCACTGACAACGTGTTCTCGTACTATTTAATTGCACAAAACGACTCTGGACTTTAGAACTTATGATGCCATTAAGCCGGTTGTGGTAACATCTCAATGTGCTTTGTTCAGCATGGCGCCGCCAAGTTCAAGATTTACTGTTACTGATTATCATTATTTATTAGCATTACTTACGCACTTTCGAAAGTATGACATTGCATTGTGTCAGCTACAATATTTTCAACGTCATAATTTTCCTCGAAATGAATTGCATTTGTGTTGATGCGCATGGTGTGTGTGACCCGAGCTTAAATGTGAAAAATGGTGATATATCTACAAGGTATACATTCACACAGGCCATCATTGAATTGCGGTATCTCGCATTACTACCAGTTCTTATGGCTTGAATGTTGGCATATCTTTCATTCCGCTTTCAAGAGGACACGATAAAAGAATTTGAAGTGGTTCTCTCTACACACACCAGGATCATTTGATTTTTTTAGCATTCACAACACAATAAAAAGCTGGTTGTCCACTACTACTAGCACTAGAGCAGCACCACCACCACCCCACCACCTTTGGGATTTAAAGGTACCCAAAGGTTACTCATAAATTATCAAACAGGTGCAAGTAATCACAGTCACACGACGAAAAACGAACAGTCGTTTTGAATCGTTTTCACGATATACTCCTATCATCCGAACATCTACAACAACAGGGCAACGAGAAACACATGAACGTGGTTTGGTCGGGCGACGGAGTCACACACACAGGCGATTTGTACATTTCGCCTTCGTCGTATGCAATAAAGTTGCGTTCATCGTAATGTCTTTTTCGCGATAAGACTGTAAGGTGAAGATTTAACTCGTGCTTATGTCTTTGTCCTTCCTTGTTCATCTTGTTCAGTGGGGTAAAGAAGCCATGAAGAGAGATGATAAATTGGATAAAGTCCAATGATACCTAATAGCCGTATTAGAGCTCTCACTCCCTTGAAACACATTGTTGTTCCTTATGCACAGCTTCATACACGCTTGTCGTATTTGTCGTGGTGAAGTTGAAAGATATTTTTACTGTTAAGTTTGCCCGTGTGTGTGTGGGTAACAAAGACGGCATGAATGGTTGAAAAGTCGCGGTAATAACAGTACTAATGGCATTATCATTACATAATATGACACAAAGTTTGAACAGGTATGGTATTATTTTTGTGACGTATTACCTTCACCCTGTGTAGTTTTTCCCTTATGCAACATGTAAGAAGCCGATTGCAGTTTAAAAAGTATTTTGTTTTCGTACACCTTGTAGGGAGAGTAGCAAAGGGAATACGTGATTATGAAAATGGGCCAAAGTAACCGGAGGGGGCAAATTATTTATGGATTGTAGGGATCTCCTGCATACAATGCGGCTGTGTGCACCTTTTCATCATCATTATTTTGTATAAGAAGATTTTTAAATTGCACATTCTTTTGCAAATTTGGGCAAAATATGGGCAAAAACGGCGGTTCGTGAATAATTAGCAAAAGCAGAAAATTCACGTGGTAATTGACCTCTCGAAACACTTTAGATCTTCTCAAAAAATTTCTTTTGATGGGCCAAAGTGAGTTTATAAAAAGGGTAAAAGGAGCTAATCATAATATTTTTGGCACAACTTCAGCACGTTTTTAATTTTTTAAATAACCGTATTTTACGCCACACCCTACATTCCAATTTGAATAAAATTTATAAAACTTTATAAAACCATTTGATAACAACTTGACCAACTATACATTTTTTTGATAGATGTAAATTATACATTTTTAGCGGAATGTTGGTTTCCTATCAATTAAATTGATCGTTTTGAAATAATTTTGAACCTAACTCAAGTCAACCGTAGTTCATATTTTTATTGTTATCAGTCCCTATACAATACATAACATCCGTTCAAGTTATCCTTATAAAAATATGCAACAACCTTGTTGATATTTCATGTAAATATGTCTTTTTGCCAGAATACATATAAGAATACCCGGACAAGTGATGGTAAATACATACATTACCTGTGCGGTGTCGTGTGAACTTTAAAATCCATACTCATGCTGTGCAGTGTGCAGTTAAGATAAGAAAGCGGCTATTTTCTGCGTGAAAAAATATAAGATAAGATTCAGGAATGCGTGCAAATTTTCAAGGTGAGCATTAATAACAGAAGGTGTGCCGTGATAAAGATTCGCCATCGTAAGTATTACGTAGATTTGTGAGAAAACACGTAGGGAGTTGGCTGCAGTTTAGTACCGCTTCGCAAGTAAAACTGACTGGCAATTGGTATGTGTTAAGTATTGTAGCTAGCAAGACACTTTTATTGTTTTATTAGCTGAAAACATTGAAAAATTATCCCAACCTGCGAAAACATATCTTTGAAAGCATATTTTTGACCCATTATTTTCCCATGAATGGTGCTTAGACCTTAAAATGTGACACAACGGTAACACCAGATAACGGCATCAAATATCAGATAACAGAACACAGTTTGAGTGTAATTTTGCATAATATTAAATCACATATTATATAAAAATATACGCAGTTTGTTGTATAGATCGCAAAAGATGATATTGTAGTCGGAAAAGCAGCAAATTTAAATACATTGAGCATTAAACAGTTTTTGCAAAAACTTTCCGACTACGTGCACCTTTTATCTTTGTGACCAAATAATGACGGAATTGAAAAGCTGTTATGATGATTAAAGGAAAGTAAAGGTTTACGCAGCATCCTTATCATGTCCTGTTTTGCAAGAATCCTGCAATTTAATTTCCTGAGAATTAAATTGGCCAATTACTTCAAAGATTAAACACAGTTAAGCTTACAGTGCGATAGATAATGTGAGAATGGGAATTTGCAAAGGATAAATGGACATATGGACGATTTCATTCAGGATTTATGAGCAGGCAGGCTTTGGCTTTGTGAGTCCTTTATAGGAAATAAATAGGCATTCAAATTGCTTCACGCAATAAGTTTGTGTCTTTTATACCCCGCCTACACACACATACGCCTCATTTGGGCTGGTTGTTGGTCGTGCTCATTTTTTAAAACTTGTATTGTATTTATCATCGTATTATAAACTACGCGTCTCCATTATTGACTTAGGTAGGTTTGTTTTGACCGTACGAGATTTCGGCCCACAGCTTTAACGTCAAATACTAGTTTTTCATACGCCCGTAACGAGAAAATCTGATGGCAACGGTAATGTTCTTTTATCATACGTCAATGACAACACTTGTGCTGTTGATGGTACAAATTACCAAGCAAGTTTACAAAGGAAAAACTTGGATGCATTAAAGCAGAGTGAAATGAAGTGCTTATAATAATTAATTAATTCACCGTTTAAATAGCCAGTACAATCAAGAAAAAGGTGACACTTGTCACAAAAATGGTATACAGCATATTGACAATAAGTATACGCGCTTGTTTGAAGTTTAATTATATGAATGTATATGAGTTACCCTTTAAATTCGAGTAATGATCAAATAAGAAAGCACAAGAAAAAGAGAGAGTAGTTGCCATTAAGGCATAATATTATGGCATTGGATTCAGAGGGGATTAAGTATCTTGATCGTCACTGATATAACTGCCTATTAAGGTGAGACTGTTAATGAAAGTCTCAATAGTGAATGGACGGAGGAGTCCAAAATTCGCAAACATGTCCTTGTAGCTCTCCTTGTAAGAAATAGTGCAATCCCGCTGTCAAAAAAATATTTAATTTGACTTGACATTTGTATGCTTCATCGCTGTCGCTAATGGATTACCTATCTTGCAACTCTCTCGATAAGTTAAAATGTATCAAAATTGCAGCAAAAAGTGGAAATAACGGTATATGTCATGTACGCGTATTTTGAAGTAAACCAATCTACCAATCTTCATCTATGTTATACTCACGTTCATTTCACTTTTATTTTAGCATTTTCGCAAATTACGTATATGAATGAAATGTATATACTTTTCATCTTGATTACAGTGCAGTCCCCAGTTAACCTACAGCGGATATATCATTTTTTTACTCTTTATTTCTTACAAGAAAAAGGAAAATTACACTGTTTTTCATTGATATGATCAAAGTTCCACAAATTCTATCAAACTTTTAAGGAATTAACTGTCGTCTATTGTGCTGAAAAAAATGCAAGGCCAACTTTGTTCTAGAGTAGTAGAGCAACTACTACTCTACAACATAGGAATTTCATATTTTTTTACTATATATGAATGAATGTATATACTTTTCATCTTGATTACAGTGCAGTCCCCAGTTAACCTACAGCGGATATATCATTTTTTTACTCTTTATTTCTTACGAGAAAAAGGAAAATTATACTTTTTCATCACGAAAACTGTTTTTCATTGATATGATCAAAGTTCCACAAATTCTATCAAACTTTTAAGGAATTACTGTCGTCTATTGTGCTGAAAAAAATGCAAGGCCAACTTTGTTCTAGAGTAGTAGAGCAACTACTACTCTACAACATAGGAATTTCATATTTTTTTACTGCACACGAAAAACACATAAAATGATACGTAATTCATGTTTTTGTCGTTGGCTGGCAAGTCTATTGTCTATTTGGCTGTTGCCAATCATTACTGTTATTTAACAAAGTTCTCAGTATGGCCAAAGATTCGATCTCAATTTTTATTTATATCATTGAAACAGGTTTTTAAGCAGTATTATTATATTATGATCTTTGAAACAGGTAAAAGTTGCCACTATTGGCACTTGTTGTATTATTGATACAATTATTACTGGGCACATTTAAAAATGAGGTTAATGTTTACTTCTCAACGAAGGCATTGGTAATTATTATTTTTTTGAATAGTAATGCATTTACATATTATCAAAGAATTGAGTTTATGAAATTTCAATTAATTTTTTAAAAGTAAAAGTATATTAGCCAATCGAAATTGTTTGGCAGCTTCAAGGATGTACGAGTTACCTAATTTTACTGCCAATCAAAAATGAATAACAAAGTAGTATTAAATATTTCTATTAGCTATTGTACAACATAAATTGACACATATTGATTATTTGTATGTACTTACATTGCATACATTAGACGCGCCAAGTTAAGTTGGCTACATGAGTTGGCTGAGAACTAACTATGGCGGTACGACATTTACGTCCACGGCCATCAGGCAGCGACTATCATCTAAGAAATTTAAATTATAATAGGATTGTGCCAGGTGTCATAGGTAAAGGTCTCGCGAGCGTTAATTTCAGCCGTTTTGAATTCCTTATGAATATAATATGCATTTGTGTGTTTGATTTTTTAAAGTGATAATTACACAGCTGTCCACATTTTCTCTGGAGATTGAGCTTTAAATAAAATAATTGAAATGGAAGGTGAATGTAGTTCGTATAGTAGTACCATTTAACATAGCACAATGGTATCTTGCGAATATTTATAGTTTATTGCTTATAATTTTTTACACGATGTCACATTTGCATATTAAAGCAAAATCGTTCACACATATCAATATACCCATACTCATTGTATTACTAAATACTTTTGCCTTTAATTAACGTGCCATTCTACTGTATTTTTTAACGAATTGTTTATGAAGGCATCACACTGAAGCCCGTTCAGAGTGGTAGTTGTAAATACTTTGTAATTTAGACAATGTGCTGTTATTAATAAATACTAAGAAAGCTTATTTGCATACCTACTTGTTTCTCTATTTGCCACCACAGTCTTGGAAATAAAAATAACATTCATTACTTGTGTGTAATTAAAACTTTAACGAGAATGTGCGTGAATTATGTAAAGTGAGTAGAAGAATAGGCATATACATTTCACACATCGGCTCCAAGACCATTATCTGCCGTCCGCACGTTTCATCCCGTTCTTGTTCATCCGTTTAATTGCCTATTTTTATGTTTTCTGTGAAATGCCATCACCATCATCATGATGTCAATTTCAATTTAGGTAGAACTGATATGTGATGATTGTGAAATGTGAAACGTATACATAAAACAATCGAAAACGAAAACATTCCATTGATTATTTCTGAAAGTACGCATAACTAACTTAAAAGGGAGAATACACTGATGAGACGAGACTGATGAGAGAAACACAGACATTTTTTACGGTACGTGTGCACTCAATTGTAAAATTTATGCCCCTTTGTGTAACATTTGCACATGTTTGGATAATTTTCTGCAGACCATTCTTACAAAATTCGATAAAAAATTTCCTTCGTATAGCAGCTCGTTCTTTTTCAAATTATGATGATGGCGCTGAATTTTTATGATGATTGATGAGCCAAGTGAACATTTGCCATTTTGCAGGAAGAAGCACACAACACAGCAATTTAAAATTTGAAGAGATGATGAAAACATGACATAAAAATGCCGCTAACATATTCCTTTATGAACACACGAGAGAATGGCCTAATTTTAACAAACGCTGAATGTAGTAATAATAGTAACAATAATGGATGCAATTTTACAGAGATGTATGTATGCATTGCTGCACCGCGACTAGCAGCGTGTTGTTGTTAACGCTGCTGCTTACTATTTATCTTGAATGAGAAGACGACAGTCACAGGTCTTTAAAGTGAAAGTGTGATTACTTGTAGTGAATAGTAGTGATCACGTACGAAATGCACAATAATGCAACGTAATGATAATGAAGATGACGACGACACATCAGCAACAATACGTTTATATAGTAAATATAATTATTGTAATTGTCAACGTCACATTCACAATTCACAACAACACGTAATAAATACAATATTCATGGCTTACAAGGAAAGGGTAGAGCCTTAGAGCCTAATATGTTTGGCACTTTAACAGCCGCACAAATTATTATACAGCAGCATCATCAGCCGAGGGTAGACAAAAAGACAAATCTGTCAGACAGTCAGAGTCTCTGACTGCCTAGTTAATTGTGCGAGAATGTTGTTATTGTAGACGAGCAAAAGGGATTTACAAACATTTCAAACATTGTTGTGTTGTGTACGCACATAAAAATGTTGTACGCACAGAGCAGTAATAAAACTGTCAGGTAAGAACTCTGACAAGGATCTGAATTTACTGTCATTATGCCAGCGCATCATATTCGCCGTAATTTGCACTGCATTTTATAGGCTCTGAATAAATTACACAAATCGCTGTATATCTCTACAAAATGTACATAAAATAATAATCAATCGTGATGCTGTTACTTTCCAAAATATTTTTTTTATATTTTCAAATTTGTGACAGTTG
This sequence comes from Callyntrura guangdongensis, assembly GCA_027744295.1. Lineage (NCBI taxonomy): Eukaryota > Metazoa > Arthropoda > Collembola > Entomobryomorpha > Paronellidae > Callyntrura > Callyntrura guangdongensis. The sequence continues at coordinate 11,365 of JAHZNB010001648.1, forward strand.
TTAGCATTAAAGCGAAATTTTCTACAGTACCAGCAAATATGGAAACTACGTAGGTGGGTGTCTACAATATAGGCAGCTTATATTATTTACTGTCGTTTTACACGTCACGAGCGGACGATGATGAGAACGTAAAAAAATCTTTTTTGCAATGGNGGACGATGATGAGAACGTAAAAAAATCTTTTTTGCAATGGGCCAGTAAAGCGGTTATTATGTAGGTAAAGTGTATAAAAATGCGTGTGAAACTTGTTCCAATGTACGAATAATAAAGAACTTGTTTAAATTTACGCCAATACGCCTACTTACATCGTTACTTGGTGTCGGTATTGCCATTATTGCACCTGCAACGTCCACCATACTATAAATAATTTTGCAAAATGATTACGTTGTATAATCTGTTCACAATACCAACCAGTCATCATCTCAGTAGTATGCACTAGTGCAATAGTTTTCCCTGGATAATTATAATTTGTACGGTGATTACTAATTGATGCGTGATGAAATTAAATTAGATTTCATTATGATTAACCTGATTGCGATCGCACTATCCGACTCTAAATGAATTGAATTATTATGAGTTGTGTGTGTGTTACTATTACAGCGGAAGTAAAGCCATGCGACAGCTCACATAATATAGGTAGTCAGTAGGCACCATTAAAACTATTGTGATATATAGGATGCGTAATAATAGCATTCTACTGTACGATACGGAAGCTCTGTCTGTTCATTGGTCATTATTAGGTATAGGCAAGAGTACTTTGAAAGAATATCAAGAACAGTTTTACACGTTGTGAATGAAAATTATTGGGGAAGTGATGCTGCCAGTAATTAAATTAACGGAAAATTGCACATCGTCATCTTAGAGGCCAAATAGAGGAGTATTTAAAGAGGCAGCTTTACTTGTTGTGATTAGTGATTACCCTGTGACATGTGTGTGATAAAAATAAATGTTTCATTGTTATTTGTGTAAAATCTATTGTGGCCATGTGGACTGTGTTTAACAAATTGCAATAGCGTAAGAGTTTATCTGTTACAAATGCAGACATTTTCTTTGTGCTAATTGTAAAGTAGCAGCAATCTGCCGGCGCACGATTTCTGCAAAAGACGTACAATATGTCAATAATTAGCTGTGTTTACTCAAGTGTTAAAAAACAAAGCAATATTTTCTGTATCCTGTGCTTCTTGAGAGGAGGATTTTTTAGTTGTCGACGGCAGCAGACAGATTATTCCCCATTTCGCAACGACCAAATAACGAAACGGAATAGATAGGCAGATGTATGCATTGGAAGCTATAATAATAATAATAGCCCTTTTGTGTCTGTTTGAAACTGACGATGTGACACTAGACCACATCGTGACCGAAAGATCACGAAAAGCACTTAAACTCTGCGTCAATAAGTGAAAAAGACTTAAGGATAACTAAAATGAAAGGCTAATTAGCAAAAGTGTACCCCTAGACAGACATTATGCACAGGGTAAAACCACGTTCACGAGGAATATTGAAGGGCTATTCAGCTTTGAAATGGATACACAGTATACATCATTAAATGTAAAATTAAACATTGTTGTCTGTTTTTCTAATGCAGTCATCTGATATAAATAGCCATCAACCACGAACGAACTATAATTCATTTGCTGTGTGTTGTGACCTGATGTAACAATAGATATAATATGTTTGCTGGTTTAATTACCAGTTCAAGTTTCAAATTTAAACATCATGATTTTTCATTATACTTGTCCAAAAAGGCTATTTCTAAAAAAATCTTCCGTCGTATCAAATAACTTATAATGAAGGTGGTTATAATGACGTATTTTGATAGCTTTGCGAAAATATTATTTTCCTCAAAATTTTAACTATGTTGCTTTTCTTAATGCTACTGTACAAAATATTATCTTCAAACTTCCAAATTGATTCAAATTGGGTATCCCAACAAGCATGATGAAACACTAAACTGCCCGCAATTTTACAAAAATGTCCTATTGTCCAGATACTACACACTCACCCTCATAAAAAGTTGTAACACAGCAAAGTTCAAAGGATACAGACAGACATTTAATGCTATAAAATTTTGCTATAAAAAATCTTCTTGACAACTCTATTCAAGTTTCCGACTGCAAAAAGAGGAAAATGTTAAGACTTGAACAAAGTTTTGCCTCTTCCCAACTTTCGCTGAGACACTTGACTTGTCCTAAAAAAAGAGGAGCTTTTTTCAACCACTATTAATACATCGGCCGTGCAGAAAATCCCTTTGGAGTCTTTGGCCAACAAAATCTCACTATTATATCGTACAAGATACGTGACTGGCACACAGTCGTCGACTCCAGTATCTAGGCCATACATTTTTACACAAAGAAACACATTTTCCAAAAAAATACTAAACCTCTAGTTACACACGCGTCCGTTGACTTTTTTGTAATTGATGTTGATGGTCAATCCAACGAACCGGACGACTACGCTACTACTACTTGCTGCTGCTACTGTTGATAAAAATATATAACAATGGACACTAAAGCTTATTTTTTTCCTGGCAAGTAAATATGGCGGAGATTTTTTCTAAAAGCATAAAATAACTCGGAATGAGTCCAGCCGCATGATATATCTGTATCATGTTGTTGTTGTAATAAAAAGAGGTGCTCTATGAGGTTATGATGACGCAATACATCGGCATAAATGAGGATTTACACACAGAAAAAAAATGTACTTCCACGTGGATACATTTTCCTCGGCTCCACATTCGCGTCGCAGGTCGTCGTCGCATTGGTCATTTACAACAGAAATTATATGGTAGACGGGGGGAATAGTGACGGGTGACAATGACGCAAGAGTTTTGCATTACACTCCGATTACTTCCCAAACGAACTTCTCGAAAAGGACTAAAGGACCCTCTCTCGCCTACTACTTGTGTGATAGAAGAGATATACACACGGACAATGGGACAGACACACAAATAGGTATTATATCAACCCGTACACGTTCTCTGAATGGTACCCTTTTCTCGCGTCTAACTTTATAAAGCACTGAAAAGGAGTTTATACATTTCGTGTCAAAGGATTGGAAGAGATTCTTTTCATGCATTCTTCTTTTCAAAATCTCTCTTTTGTCTTTTCCTTTTATTCCACATATCTTGTTCCTTTCTCTTTCATAATGGAGGAGAGAGAGAGAGAGAGAGAGAGAGAGAGAGAAAGTTTCGCGTTTTGCAGCTTTTATTTTAGATTTGCTTCTATTATGGAGTAAGAGAGTAGCGAGAGAGAGAGAGAGAGCAGCGTCGTCATCATGACGGTGTTGGCTCGTTTTGGTTTAAGTTCCAAATTCCAAACAGAATAGCTTGGAATACTACTGGTAAAGTGTGAAAGATAAGGAAATAAAACTGTAATAATATTGAGAATTGAAATGTATTCCAACTATTTGTGTCACTATCGTCAACTACTAGTGAGAACACTTTGGAAGACCTACTCGTAAGCACACACAATAAACCGGATTTTCTCTCTATCTCACCCTACCATACAGCGTTGGTGGAAGATGTTCGAGGAACAATTTTCCGCGCTAGTGATATCACTGAAAATATAATCTTTCATATTTATGCACATACATAAGCAGAGCAAAGGTTTGGTAAAAAAGATCGTATCATGCAAAATATATAAGAAAACGGCGCATTACCACTAAGGAATTTTTTTTTACTATTTCCGAGTTGAATGATGAACTGTGAACTTTATATACCTATTTATTATAGAGAAAATATATACCCAGGCTGTATGTTTACAACTGTAACGAATCTTATAGACCGCTTTAAGTGGAAAGATCAATGATCAATTCTCTGAAAGTAGAGAATTGCATTCGTGTTGGGAATGGAAGGATGTTGACAGTAAAATTACTAACAAAAATACATGTAATTTCTCATCAAATATGTATAAACTTGTAGTAAAAAGTGACAAATTCAAGTCATGATTTGTTAGTAATGAAACCGAAACCCTCTCCAAAATAAGTAAATACACTGTTAGTTATCTAGTTATAAGTTATCTATCAGTATGGTTTCCAGGAAAAAATTCACACGTTATTTTGAACAGATTCCGAAAAGGTCTGCCTGATTAAATACCTCCCTCCACATGGCATTTACGGATTGACCTTTTCCGATTTCTTAAGATCGCTATCGAATAATTTCCTTTGTCAGCGGAGTGGTTGAATGTCTGCGGTATTCTGAAAAGATTCCAACCCACCTCACCTCCTACGGTTTCCGCGAGAATGAACAACTCGAAAAAGACAGTCTCTGGGATAATATATCAAAATCCTGCCAAGGATATAATATAAACCATTACTAGCATATTTTTTTACTCAGGATCAAGTCATGCAGAAACGTGTAATTCCTACATATATATTCAGCTTTTGTATCCCTTTGCGCAAGCACGGTCGTAACCTTTAATTGATACAATACGAACATTTTTTCGACAAGGATTCCGCTAATGGAAAAAATATAATTCAAGCTGTCACCTTTTCATTTCATTCGCATCTCGCATTTAATATGTCTACAGGGGAGTGCAGTTGACTAGAGAAACTAGCAGTGTAAGAAGTATTGGTTAACTTCCATCTATCTAACTACTGCTATTACAATTTGTTATTTAAACGTCTCCCATTTACCCGCTACTAGAGTTTAACGCGGTGTCTGTCTAAACAACAATACATATTATTCCTTACATGTTTTTTCTTTCTCGTTGATACATATGGACTCATGTTCCCACGAATAAGAAAGAAATGTAAAACTTCCTGTTAAGAGATTAATAAGTAATAAAACAAGTCAAGATATGTTAAAACGGAAACGGGCAACTATATTATACTACCAGAAAAAAAACTTTTTGTTTATGCACTTTCGCATCAACCATTTTTTCGTGTTAAAAGTTCTCTCTGTACTTATGCGAAGCTCCTATTGTTGTTTAGCGAATGAGGTGGTAAGAACAACACCTCTTCAAGTTAGTAAATTTATTAAAGAACACGCACCCTCTTTCTCAATTTTGTTACGTTTACCCCATTCGTTGTTTAGTTGCGTGTGTCTGGTGTGTTGAGGTTGTAATTTGGCAGGAAACTGTTTTATACAAGACGTTTTTCCGTTGTCTGTAGTAGTGTGTAAATTATATACAGGTAGGAAAACTCATGCATGATTCACTCCGTCAGTCTGAGTAAAATACACGAATAGAAAATTCACACCAGTCACGTGTGCATACACACCTACTGTGCATTCGAGCAGGAGCCAGAGGTGTTAGCTGTGATGAAGTCCATGGAACAGGGTTTAATACGCATCCTCGCATCTACCAAGTGATACAGCTGTTATCAAACAGACGAAGGATTCTGCACAAAACAAGGTTTTTTCGTAATTATAAGGTTGAAGGTTAAAGTGAGAGACCCACTTATCCATAATAACGAAGTCATTTGAATTATTTAAACACAAAAACCAGCATTTTGAACGCATTTCGTATGGGAGATGTATTCTACCGTGAGAAAAAAACTTCAAGAACAAAGTTAACTATTTTGTTCCCCAAAGAATTAACGAGCGAGCAGAGAGTGTCCCCAGGTATCACTTGGGTTTTCAGCTGCAAGGCGACTCCAGAGTAGTAATTGAAACGGAAGGTTGTAACAAGTCAAAAGACAGTCTGAAATTCAATTTCTTTTCATTTTTTCTTAATGAGATTGTCTTTTATGACTAATATAAAATTAATTGAGCAGAAATACAAGAACGTTGTATCAGGCTCTGGAAACAAACAACTAGACAATGTGTATGGGCGTGTACAAAATTTGGTAATAAAATCGAGATTGAGACACCTTGGATGTCATGTATATGTATAACAAGCATGTAGTATATGTTGTTAGTTTCTACCTTCCGAGAATTTATTATTTGAGTGAAATATAAGATACAATACGTCTGCACTCAAGTCAGAAAATCCAGTCCCGTAATCTGTATTATATGAGCACTCTATGGAATTTAGAGGAATTCTCGGTATATTTTTTTGCGCGTTAGAAAACGCCAAAAAAATGAGGGATCACATGAAACCATCCATTTACTTTTTTTGCTTCCTTTTTCTACTTCAAGTCCATGATTTCTCGAACCGAAAAAAAGAGAAAGCTATTGGCGTTTTCTTTTCTCTTGCTCACTTACAGACACAAAACTTTCCATTTCTTTAACATGAACTACAAGTTATAATTTATAACCTATCATCCTAGAGGAAAAGCCTTCAGTCAAGTTGGATATATAAATGGTTCTATCAAAAGAGAAGAAAAGTGAGAGCGAGTGAGCGAGAGAGAGAGATAGAGACAGGGAGAGCAAAGGTGAAGAACTAATGGCTTTCGGAATGCTTCGTTCAACTTGAGTATCTGGGTTGAATCAGCTAGAGAGCATCCATTGAGTAGTGGCGGTAGTAACCTGCTCTTCCTGGTTGAAGTATTATACAGTTTGAATGACTGGCCATCATCATACGACGTCGTGTTTTCTAAAAGCTAAAACGATTCACCACCAATCGGCATTATCATCATCTTCCACGATGCCGTGTCGAGAAAAGATTCCAACGGGTGCTATTGTACGCCCTGGATGATTTTACATTTATCCTGCGTTTGCGTTTGCTGATATTGATGTCGTTGCTTACTTTCATAAGTTTCTCTAACGAAAACTATAGTCGACTTTGCTCTTGTGAAAAGATGTACTCTAGACTTATCTATTTACACATCAGTAAATACGGTTTTCCAAATATGTATATCAAAATGTCAAATAATCAAACTGGGATAACTCAAGTACAAACTGATATGAAGGGGATGGTATTTATATTTACCGACAATTTTCAAACAAAGACGACGTTACTGGATTCGGGTTTAACATATGCCGCCGTACATGCAATGCGGATTTAAGGCAAGTTTTCCCTGGCTGAGAACAGCTTTGTTTTTTACTGTTAATCGTGCCAGTTTCATAGACTCACTGGAAACACAGCAAAACTTTGTTTCATAAAGCTCACAATACCCCGACGTAGTTGAGCTCATGTTTTTTTACCTTAATTTGAAATATCATTATTTAATCAAATTTCTGCTGACTATGGAGCGTTAACTATTTACAGCATTAAAGTAATTAGGTTCGTTGGAGCATTCCTCAATGTATAATTCAATTATTTACCTTCGTTGTGCACGTGCACGTGCTGGAAATGTCGAACGTCGATCTCGTCGTGAGTTATAAAAATAATTGAGCATGAAATCAAATTTTCTTTCATTTTAATCAAATCTTTCGGGAAGGACAAGTGTAGTCATAATTTAATTAACTCTAATAATATCCAGTAGAAGTGTAGTCAGGTATTCTTTATTATATAAAATTATGTATTCTAGTATATATTAGCATTACTGTTGAGAAATGGGAAAAACATTTTTCACGACCACACTTGATACAAAGCATTTCTTTTTGTCTTCTATCGATTTCATTCCATTCGGCTGAAGAGGTTCCTGTGAATACCGTTGCGGCCGCACGTGGAAAAGACCAAAATATCAAGCATTACTACTGTTAACTGTGAACTCGAAATTTATTTTTATTTTTCATCCCATGAAAAGATACTGTTTCATTTATTATTGTGGCAGCAATTATAGTTTGTAATGTTAGAACATGTATTCGTATTACAAAAATGGTATGGTTCACTTGTGTATAATTAAAGCATCTCTTCATAAAAAATAAAGCATGAATACATGTAATATCAGTGCTATTACTAGAAAGTTTACATAGGTACTTAGTCCTTAGTACTTTTAGTCCCCGCGCATTTCCCCATTATTTCAGAAAAAAGTGATTCAAGACAAGAGTGGTGGTGTGTATGTGTGCGTTCCATTAATGATTTTCCTTGAAAGGATGTAAAACGCATGAAAATGGAATTGCCCAGCAAAGACGTAGACGAGAACGATGCGATGTGTGTGTGTAGGTATGTCTTCTTAAAATAGTCGTTGTTGGGGAAAGTGAATTTAGTCGTAGATTGTTAGTCTCGTTTACTTTTACGGCTATTCTCAATGACTTTCTCGACTTTCTTTCCACATACAACCTTTCATTTCATGTATACCAAAAGACTTTCAACGGCACGAAAGAAAAAAACGGTTGAGCTGTTGCTGCTACAGACGCAACTTAAATGCATTTTATACAACATTTCAACCTACAAAAACTTTCCTGTAACGGTTGTAATAGAAAAGGCGAATGGATGAGCCTCAACATCATTTTATTCTTTGGCGAACAAAATGGTTTAGTTTGCTCATCGTGGCTTCTTATATGAGTTGTAGAATAATTCAAAAGATATCTCACAATTTTGGAGCTTGTGATAAACTTACACATGAATTTTGTAAGCGTACGTTCTACTTACCATGTAATTAACAATTTAACAAAATATTCTGATGAAATTCTTCAAAATCCCTTTTCTATACTAAACGCATCCACTTTTCGCTAAAAAGGGCTTTTCCAGCTGGTATGCTTTTACCTTAAATGTTGGCGAGGTTTATCATTCATTTATGTCGAGGAATGCTTTTCATTATGTCTTTGCTTCGGTGATACCTGCATCAGATGAGATTGAATTATATGCCGTCATTATATAACTTAATATTGTTAACTGAACACTATGCCCATTATACTCGGGAATACCAGTGTTGTCAAGTAATTACCAAGTACCGCGTTCCTTTTGTACATTCAGATAAACTTGTATGAAATTTCTCAAGTAGGTACCTACCTTTCATACAATAATGTTGACAGTAATTTAACCAAAAGAGTTTTAATTACATTGCAACAACAACTACCCCAAGTCATTGGTTATGTTACTACTTGAAAAATTGTAAAAGCCAGTTTAATTTGTCGTGCTATTATTTTTCAATGACCATGATGAGAACTCAAGCTTGAATTGTGTAGCCATCATCACAACTTCTATACAAAAGTGAAACAAGCTCACTCACACAATCAGTAGCTCAAAAAACATATAAAAACAGTTTGCAATTTCCCGTCTGTAGTTTTTACTAAGCCGACCACATTGCAATTGCAAAAGGAACTTAAAGAAAGTAGGTGATGCGTAGAGGTTATCTGCTCAATATACCGTCAAATACACTGCCAAAAGGGTTACTACACTGAACTTAATGGTGCAGAAAGTAGTACTACTTCTACTACGTCTACAAATACTAAAAAGAAGATTGTTGGAAATGAGCTTCACCAGGGATTATACCAGGCACGTAGGTGCATATATATTTTTTACAACGTAAAGTATTTTTTCTTCTTCATATTATCCCGCCTGCCTTCAAGCAAAGTGAGGAGAAGCATATTATTGCCGCTTTGCCAAGTATTTCACTAAGGAGCCATGAGTGAACGTGCTTTACTTTCTAATTCAAAGAATCTTTTTTTTTTCCTGCTGCTTTTTCTCGGTCGGTCACCATATTGAAAATGTCAAGGGTTATGTATTTTTACACTGTCGTTGCCTGTCTCAGCGAAAGACTGGAGGGCTAGTGGAGAGGACCATAGTAAGTTTCAATCAATTTGCACTTTGTTCACAGACGGAGAAAGAGAGAGAGAGAGAAAACCACTTATGTATTATTATGCTAGAGCTAATCCTTCCGATTTACCCGACTGTTAGTTTATTTTAAAAAATTAATCGGATTCTCTCCACTCGCCTTTCCTCTTTCCAGCGGGAAGGAAAATGGGAAGAAAGGAAAAACCGTAAAAACGAAACCTGCTTTTCCTCCACTATTTTTTATACCGTGTTTGATATTGTATTCCAAACTCATTCTATTAAAGTGTTTCACTTGGAGGAGAAAAAAACTGGGTACAATTTTGATGTTTTTATGCAATAAAAAACTGTTCCTTTCACTATTTGTTTCCTTTGAGATCCTTTCCGACGGAAAGTCGTAGTCTCCCGACATTTTTGTCGCGCTAATTTTTGACTGTCGTGGTATTTGAAGAATGCCAAAAGAATCCAATCCAGAGACAATGTGAAAGATTAATTTTGTGAAAATAAATTGAAGTTTTTTTTTACTCTATAGACTGTTCGTAAGTACGTACTATTTTCGTAATGAATTCGATTCTTCTTCTCTTCATCATCACAAGACAAAGAAGCGATTATATTATTTATGTGGATGGAAGATGGAAGTAGTAGCTCAAAGCCCATCTCAGTTGGTTGCTTCAAGTTGGATTTATTCCTCTTTTAAGCCGTTTTAGTAGTGACGGCAGCTTTTATTTCCTTTACACAAACTGGCCTTACTAAACAAGCTCACCATCCGCTATATACATAAAAAAAACTAATCGTAAATTCTCTAATAAAATGCCGAATTAAAATTTAAAAAAATAGAGTTATATCCCTGTCTCTAATAAACGCCGGGGTCAAAGTTCAAGTTTGTATTTTTCACAATTATTGGAAATGTGTCCTGTAGGTGTGTAGTTCAAGCATTTTTTATGTTAAACTTTACACAATATCTAGGGAAAAGCCCTTTTCATAAATAAATATCGGTTGTTGACACATAGCTAAAAGTTTCGCATTGCACATTTTACTTCGCACTAACCGACAGATGTTTGTATTTTTGACAACGCGTTTCGCTAGTTTCAATTAGCCCAAAATATGGTTTAAAATTAAACTTTCGTCACTGCTCCCTCTCTATTTCCAAATTTTTATATGTAATTTTCCGGTATAACCGGTAAAGTCATAGAAATGACGATGTCTGTAGTGTTTTGTGTGTAACATCGACACCGACTTTAAATGTTTATGTTTAATTTTGTAGTCTATTTATCACAGGTATACCATATTCTTGGTTCTTTTCCTACTTAATTCAAAAAAAGTAATTCATTTAACTAACGAGACATTTTAAACCATAATGCATCAACTTTGTACAATGTGTATAACAACAGTTGAAAGTATCATTTATCGATTGCTGTTGGAAATTAATATCCACTGTACTCTGCTGGACAACCTTATGTAATATCACGAAATCCTAGTATTTAGTAATGTATTGAACAGATACCCGGACGT
>JAHZNB010001649.1:0-10353 GCA_027744295.1 Callyntrura guangdongensis
GAGGGTAGTAGTTCGTTTTGCAAATAAAAAAGTGAAGCATTTCATAACACAACCAGTCAAAAGTCAGACAATTTTTCATTAAAAACTGGAAAGCAAAAAAGTGGACCCAATGTAACAAGTTGTACGATAAGTCGTAGCAATTTTCGTTTCTTGGATGGAGCTGGTATAAATGACACAATTACCGAGGTAAATAGTATTTAGCCACTGATCGCTTTATAAATTTGGGCACAACGATTTACATTTCTTCAAATGTATTTAAAATATATTGCTGATATTATGAAAGCACTAAAGTAACATCAAGAAAATAGAAAATGATGTGAATAAAGGCAAAAATCTTACCGGTGGGATTTCCGTCAATACTGATCAAAAATTTCAAAATTGTTTCTGTTACAAACTCCGATGTGATTTTTTATAGAATAAAAAAATAATGCAGCAACAACCCGAAGAAGGAAAAATATTGATTGATTTCCAGATTTTTTTTTTCAGTTCTCACTATTTCACACATATACAAAATTCCCTATTCTTTCAAAATTATCAAAAGTTAGGGTATATAATAATAATTTGTTTCTAATTATTTTTAACTGTTCCAGAAAACAAGCAACTTTTACAATCTGTTTCCTTTTGTAGATAGTGATAATGAGTTTTCTGCGAGCGTCGTCATCGTCGTCTCTGCGCGTTGTTCGTACGATAAAGGTTGAGGTAGCGTCAACCTGCCTGCACGTGTAGTAATGGACCGATAGTAAAGATAACTGTCTTTTATGCTTTGCTTCGCTCCATGCGCACACCCATCAACCCAGGAGCAGAGAGAAGTTCAACATGTAACAACGTCTCCTTGTGGGGAACTGGCTGGAAGCCAGAGATGAGTCTGGGTATTAAGTATGAGGAACTCTCGATGCACATCAAGAAAATTGTCATCTCTTTCGTTTTCGCTGACTTTATGTGGTGTGGCGAGGAGTAGTGGTACGATTACGATTAGCTTTCATAAACCAAGCTCTTTTGTGAACTATAGTTAGCATCAACTACAATTATTATTGCTCGTAGCAATGCTACTAGTCATCATCATCCTTCTCGATATGAATGCAATGTCACTACCAAGGGATATAATAACACAGGGTTGCTCTAAGAAACCAACCACCTTTTTTATGCTTTTAGAAGTCCAGAGGGAAAAGTACCATACTACGTACAGCATTTTTTCCAAATCGAACTCAGGGAGATGAGATCCTTCTGGCAGCATCGTATGTAGATGTGTAGGTTTGAGTACCTAAAAATCTGATATATGAAAAAATGAAAACATCCTTTTTTTGTTTTAAGGGATGCGAAAGGATGACAACGGGGTTGTGATGGGAGATGGGATTAGGAGTAAGCCACGCATACATGTATTTAAGTGAGTCATCGTCACCACCACTGCACCGGTTTATTTGTGAACCAATAAAAGAAAAGCAGTTGCGGTGGTCGTTTCAGGTTTGAAATAATAAGTTATATAAATATGCGTTATTTCTTACTTACTAGAATAAAGATACAGGCTGTAGTATTGGTATGAAAAGGATGAATGGTTGAAAATTTTCAAATTGTTGTGTATGAACAAATAAATGATTTTGCAAACAAACATGCATAATATTATACGTAATAGCCAGCATTCCCGGTAAAACTTTTATCGTTTATTTAATAACTAAGTTTCGCCAGATATTTCTCAAAATTTTTGTCCAAATAACGGTATTACATTATTGTAGCCACCGCATAAGTAAATAGACACCCCTAATTTCATAATTATCTTTACTCGCATCATATACGACGACATGCATTTTTTATACTTAAAACAAACGTGCCAGTCTCCAGTATTTCTTACTTATAATCAAATTTTTATAGTTAGAATAATAATGATGATGACAAACCATTTTAACTAATGTACTATATGTAGTATACTGCTTAAATAGCGCGTTAAAATAAGATGACGTTTCATCCTTAAAATGGTAAAACATGACAATAAACAGGACCATGTGTATAGTTTACAAAAACATGCTCTCGTGTTTTTTACATTATAAATTTTGACAAAGAGCAACTCTTTTCTCAGTTAGTTCGGAAGTAATAAAGTACTGAAATGTGTGTATATGAATCATCGTGTGTCATTTATAGACAAGAAAAACACGCATACTTGGTGTCTTTTTTTTAATAAAATGCATTATAGCAAATAAGGCCTTGGGTGAGGTAGAAGGTACCTGATTATAACATTTTTTAGCGTTCCCATTTGCTTCCCTAAATTCTTCTAAAGATGATACAAGACAACGTTACAATAATAAAATATATTAATCAATCTTTTTTCAACCATACGCGTTTGCTCGCTAACGGGTAAAGTGTCGATAATAATTATAGTAATATTAAATTACAATTACCACTATTGTTCTTAAGTGTATGGGAACAAACCCTATTTTAATGAAAAGGATGAGTTCTAAAACCGTTTGCTGATAGTGATCGGGAGTTAAAATATACGTACGTAATACGAAGTCAGTAAAAGATGTACATGACAATTATGATAAAGATAATTGTCTGTGTTAAGGCTGATGATGGTCGTAATTCGACGACCGACGAACCTGTCGTTTTTCGTTTTTAATGTCGATACAAAGACCTGACAAGTTTCATGGTCTTCTGCATAAGGGGTGCTTTTTTAGGCTTAAGTTTTGCTGCAGAAGCCTCTCGTGATACAGAGGGTGCGGGTGCATGCCCGGCACGGGACTCCGGAGCAATGATGATGGCAGCCTCTTGAACAACTACCTTGTTGGAACTGCCAGACTTTTTAGGATTGTTAAATCCTGCACTGGCGCTAGACGCGACACCACGACTGGGTCCTTTCTCGTCCATAATTTTGAGGGTTTTCATACCGTTCTTGATCTAAAGAGAAAATAAATTCTGCATTATAATACTTATACTCAAGTGTAACCTATGGATGAAAACTATACAACTGATAACTCAATGTCGTGAATGTGTAGACGAAATTCGTACCGTTTGTGCCTTCTGTGGCGTAAATCTGGTGCTACTCGAGGTATCCACGTAGGCAAGTTTAGCCTTGCGTTGAGGCTCTGCCTTTTCGATCGTTTTCTTCATTTTCTTTTTGACGACCTCAAATTTTAATTGCCGCTCCGCTGTGCCTCTCTATACAATTATCGTAAGTACGTTTAGTATGTGATGGATTAATTACATTAAGTAAAATCAAAACGCGGATTGAAAATAATAAGTTGATCGGATTACCTCGTACAGCTCTCTCCACGATTCAGTCTCTCCAGGAANGATTGAAAATAATAAGTTGATCGGATTACCTCGTACAGCTCTCTCCACGATTCAGTCTCTCCAGGAATCTTTCCTCTAAAGTCTCTTTTACAATGAAATTGCCAAAGCTCATCCGTTTCACCTATATTACCATAAATAACAAAGTTAATGTTTTGGATAAAATTAAGTGATTTTAAATTTTGAACCTACCAATTAAATAATCATTTTGTGATTCAATATTAATAAGCTGATGTGGGTTAGCCCGTTCTAGCGCTGGTTTTAAAATGTCGTATGGTATACCCCCAGTGTACCCAAGGTCCCCTATGTTATCCTTAATAACTTGCATGCATTGATCGAAAAGGGATGACACTTCCGCTCGGCGACCAGCCTTGGTTCCTGAGAAAACTTTCGATCTACAAGGATAACCGTATTTATCAACAATGCATGGCATATTAAATTGCTAAAATGCTTTTGTGCTACTTTGTTTTGCGGTGTACCTTTGGTTTCTATTTGACAACATTGTACTGATAGCATCCTCTTGTGACATATCCCCTACCGTCAAGCCAACTGCTTTGTCCAAATATTCTACGCCTCCCAAGTCTGACAACTCAGTCTGAGACAGGGGGATTGGCGGAGGGGCAACGAATCCATTACTATTTGTGCTGCCACTACTGTGCCCAGGACGAACTAATTTAGCTAAAGATGAGCTCATTGGTTTATAATTTGGACTGATATCGATGACAGGTTGTATCACAGATTCAATTTTACTTAGTGGCAACGTTCCCTTTCTTGACGACGACGACTCTCGATCATGCTTATTTTTCGACGAAGAGGCGGACGAGGATGAACCAGCATCTCGTGATGACGACGATGATGAATGTTTTGACGAAAAACTCCCAGAGCTGTCATGTTTTTTACTATTACTACTACTACTATTACTACCACCACCACTAGATGAACTTAAGCCTGAACGATGGTGGTCATGATGAGACCTACGGTGGTGTCCTTTGTCGTGATCCTCCTTTCTCTTATCTTTTTCTTTTTTAGAACTGGTTTGTTTACTCGACGGATTTCCGGCGGGCGCATCCAGCGAGCCCAAAACATCCGCAAAATTTATCCCTGAGTTTGAATCGATTTCATCCTTTAAGACCAGTTTGGATTTTTTGCTTGCGGAGGAACCAGACGGCGAGTCAGAAACACTAGGCAGCTCCTTTCGTTTGCGGTCATCGATCGACAACGAATATGATTCCTTTTTACTATTTTCAAGACTAGACTTTTTTGGGGAAGAATGGGAGGTTGACGACGATGAACTACTTGATGTGGGATCACGAACCTTGTTCCTTGCATTACTGCTACTGCTACTATTATTACTGCGATGATGGTGATACTCGTCAGAAGATTCCTTTTTATCTCTAGATGAGCGTTGGTCCTTTTCGGATGATTTGGATGATGGTTCCTTTTCTTTATCACGATTACTGCTGTTTTCCTTGGAACGATGCGTGTCTTTATCTTTGTGATGATGGTGATCAGACCTGGACTCTTTGGACTTCTCGGATTTGGATGACGAGTGATGATGGTGACTTTTGTGTTGAGAGGACGAACTGTTATGCGGTTCATAATTGCCGCCACCGTTACTACTGCTGCTACTCTGTTTATTACGATGGTGGTCCCTAGAGCTGGAGGATGACTCCTTAGAAGAAGAGTTATAATGTTTTTGTTCCCTAGACGATTGACTCTTTTCAACGGAACGTTCATGGTTTGTATGGTGGGATTTTGATGAATTGGAGGAATTCGAGCTACTATGCTTTTTATGATGATCGCTTTCGTGCGACTTGTGGTGCTGACTGTTACTATTATTGTTGCATTTGGATGAATGAGAACTTTTCGGATAAATTTCTTCGGATGACAGTTTTTCTTGTTTAATTGTGATTGAGTCATTTAATTTAATTGACTTTGAGTCATGACGGTGAGAAGATAATTGCTCGTTGATTTCGTCTGCATCGATTGCCAAACGCTCCGATCCATCAGAATCTATATTATTAATAATAATACAACAATAAGTGAAACACAAAGTATTACACGCCCACATAATTTATTATTATTATGTTGAAATTCATACCTTTGTCATTATCCTCGTCCTCCTCGTCATCTTCTTCATCAGAATGGACATTATCAATGAGGAAATTACCATCCATGTAGGGATCATCTATATCATCATTCATATCTTCGTCGTCTTCCTCATCATACCCTCCTCTGTGAGGTACTGGGGGAGGAGGTTCGTCGTAAGAGTTAGAATGACCGTTACTATAACGCCGGTCTGCTGATGGTTGAGTTTCTTCAGGTTCGTCAATACCATACGGTTCGTTGTCGTTATTCACTCCATTATTACCTCCAACTTCATCTTCCTCTTCCTCTGAAGAGCCACTGTTCGACTCAGATTCTTCCTCTTCAGTTTCTTTCTCCGCCTGGTTTTGCTGGTCTGAGACCATGCGTTTCCAACCTCGTACTAGCGTGTCGGCAGCTTGTCCAACAGGTCCTTCATTTCGACTTAGTGAATTCACTGTTCTGCCTATACCCGTCTCTGCTAAATCGTGAACTGTTACTCGAAGTCGAGAAAGCCTGCCAAGATAATGAAGAAGCTGCAAAAAGTATAATAATAGAAAGATTGTTTAACATGACCTCCATAATAAGTATTATTTATTTGGGAAATAATCTGTGAAAATTAATTGCCTTGTCATCTGGGAGTCGGTCCTTTTTTATTTGCTTTTGACAGTGCAAAATTATATCAACCACTTTTCCTTCGGCCATGGCGCTGTATTAATGGTACGTTACCCTTGATGTTCTTTGAATAACTGTCCGTGTCCGTATACGAAGTGACGCGGAAATCAGTGTTAAGCAATGGACTTGTTTAGGCTTCTTCAGCAGTCACAAAAAACCGACAATAGAATGGCGAACCGGGATTCACTCTCACAAGGACCTCTGACCTTTGCACAGTAGATCAAAGACAGCTTTGGCACAACTATTAATATTTCACGAAAACATGTGTTTTTAAAACGTCATTATTATTATTATCCATACTTAATAAAATGTTACAGCTTATGTTTCCGTCCAACCGTTCACATTCTACTAGTTTATGCGCTTTGCAGCACTTTAGCATGATACACGCTCATATTTCCTGCGATGTAAAAAATATCAAAAAATTTAATACTGTCTTTTGCGCATCTCGTAGTAACTAAAGCATGAACTTAAATTCACATCAGACACGTAAAAGACAGTCCGGGAAACTTTCACTTGATCTATTAGGAAATGCTTGTTTCAAATAAATATTATGGATTTAAATTACTCAGTCCGGTTAAAAAACAGCGAAAAGTATTTAAATAGTGGAAAAGAGGGTTTACACGTAACAAATTGGTTTTTGGTGAAAATAAACAATTTCCTTTCACTAAACCACTTTTCTTAATAATTCCGATTACCCAACCCTATTTATAATCCTTCGTTCACATTACTATTCAGTATTGTTCTAACAGTAATTGTTACATTTATTTCCAATTTTTTTCATGGTGGCACGATGATACATTACCTATGGTGGTGGCTTATAAATTAGAGTAATAGTAGCAGCTGCTACCCGTCTGTCTGCTATGTTTGTGTGCAAAATTGACCACGAATATATTGCTGTAGTGGTAAATAAGGAAAGACTTAAATTTAATAAATATGACTTCCAACCCTTAGCTGCTGCGGACTCACTTTTTCTACATTTAAAAAAGTGATGTGTTTATTGGAAACGAACTACTTTACCAACCATTTTATTTAGCTAGCACTTAATTTTAAATTGCGCGTGTAGTTTCGCCACTTACCAAACGAAACCACAGTTTCACCATTGTCCGTATTTCATAAATAAGCTATACTTGCCTGCATTATATTAACTTTTTGAGTGCATATTGCAGGCATACACAATAATAACAAATATACTTTTACATGAAAACACAACATTATCTGTACATACTCACAAGTGGAGCTTACAGGAATAATGATGTACCTACTCATTGCGTTTCTCACTACATGAAAACATTCTCTTGGTGTTGGTATCACTATTTTACTGTTAGTTATGCATTGGTAGTAAGTAGTGGTGATGATACTTGATACGATATCAGTACTATTCTAAATAATCCATTAACATCAAGGACATAGTGAGGGAGCGAAAGCCAAATTTAAATATACTAGAAAAGTCGAAGGTGCTTGCATTCAAAACCTGGTTTTTTAAGTTTATTTTTCATGTGGTACCGTTTGACCTCAATGATCTCAAAGTAATAGCAAAGGGACAAAACCATTACTTAATTTGCGATCAACAAATCCTTGTAAACCTCCTTCCAAAACTACATCCAACTTTTTCGTCAACTCCACAGGGAAAGTGTAATCGATTAGCGAAAACAGAACTTCAAAGTTCATAATCATTAATGAGTTACCAACTTTGTTACCTTTCAAGACATCTGGGCGCCACATGGCGTCACCTGGAAACTCCAAAATCACTACTGACGTTGTTTAAGGGATGAGAAACCGATTGGCGAAAACTGCAAAATTCAAAACCGTTCTCGAAACCTATTAAAATGTATTAAATATGGTCCAGATCCAATCGAACAAGTTTCTAAGATCTAACGTATGCATGGCATTAAGGTACTTGCATGCTAAATTTGGTTCAGTTCCACTCACAGGTTTTTGAAATATAATGTTTCCCTCAACAGACTTTTACTAAGCTTTGGGTTTGTTAGGTTAGCATGCCTAAGGATATGCCATTTTAAAAGCTTTCTAATGATATATGATACTTGACCAAATTTATTGTTTCGTGAGTGCTACATTTTGTTGTACTTGCATTTTTCGCTGCTTAAAACAAAAAACGCTTCGTATGAGCCTATGAACGTACGTATTTTAAGATTAGACACCAATTATCAAAAGAATTTTAGAATTAGAATGACATTTAATAAATAAAAAGTATTTCTAGACTTTTAAAAACGAGGACTCGATATAGAATTTTCAAAAATGTGGTTACAATTTTGTGTAAAGCACTTCCTTTATTGTAAAAGAGAAAATCACTACATTTTAATGTACAGATCTTTTTCCACAAACATTTCTGAAGCACTTTTCCTCCGCCCTTTCCGTCATTCCGTCCTTGAGATATCGCGAACAGACGGAGGGACGGACAAGGTGATCGCAATATAAGTAAATTTTGCTACTTAATAGTCAAAGGGTTAAAGAAAATCTTAGGAAACTTGGGTTCTGTCGTCGCTGTCTGTACTTTAATCATCCTCCATAATTAATGTGACGTGCTTTGAGTTAATCCGTCGTGGTACCAGCTAGTAGGGCTAGGTAGGATACATGAATCAAGAGTATTATATATTTGTCTATTATTGGCTACATATTTTTTTGCATGCAACACAAACAACAACGCAGACAAGTAAGGTTGCCATTGCCAGTGTTTGGTTGTCATGCACGATTATTTTAAAGGTCCTTACCTGAACAGAACTAGATGTACAAGCAGTTTGATTAGATCAAAAAAGTAAATATGCACATGATTATTTTAGCAGCAACAAGTGCATCTCGGAAGTGACTCATATGTAAGTATATACGTGCCATGTATACCAAAAACTGTGAAGCTGTACTTGACATATTTATTTATCTTTCATTTAAATTTCAATAGGAGCACATGCATATACTTACAATTATAGCGGCATAGGTTGGCACTTTTTGTTCGACAATCTTAATCCAATCAGGGATCACACCTCAACAAGGTATAGTCTCATCTCTCATCATAGAGATACCGTTGATGATAATAATATTATAGGGAACCGTGAATGATCAATTTTATTATTGCTGCATTGCATCTGTGCTGTGTGTGAATGTTAAGCTTTGCACTAACACCATAAAGTACACGCAAACAAAAGAAACGTTTGATGTAGTGTTAGTGTTGTGTGTGGCAGGGCACTTTCTTTTTGTACTGTAGTGTAGTATTTACATACTTATTACGCAGATAAAAAACTTTTAATCTAGTAATGGCTTTAGCGTGTCTGTCTGTCTGTCTGTCATCACGCTCCTGACCATAAGCTTCAGCCGATTTGGCTCACATGTTCCTTAGCACAGTTGCATATTCATGTACTTTGGTAGCAGTACCAGTATCAGTAAGCATTCAGAAATTCTATCAGTAGCAGTATTCGTATTCCCCCAAAAAAATGTCGGTAGCAGTAACAATACTGGTACGGATACTGATAATTCAATATTTTCGTTACTGCAATAGATACTATTTTCTGCTTAATATTATTAATTTTCAGTAGCAGTATCAGTATTCGTAGGTATCAGTACCAGTGGCAGAAGCAGTATTCCACAAAATGTTTTTCGGTTTATACTGATACTGATACTTCAGTATTTTCGCTACTACAGTAGATACTGATACCCAACTGTGTTCTTTAGGGTAGTGGTATCTCTGGGATGCAATTTAGCAAATTTGGTCAACCCACAGGGGGTCAAAATTTGAAATTAATCCAAATTAGCTCAAATTTTGTATAGCGATACTATGTAGGTCAAATGAAAAGTCAAAATAGCAAGTCTTCATCAATTCACTCAGTTTGTATCAATACAACCATTTTCATCTGCGTCTCTACTGCTGAAATTATAGCAGGTTTGTTTATTTATAAACCTATAATAACAACACGGTATTCAGTGTATGTATAATACAATGTTACTACTTATGACTTACTTTAAATTGATAGTATAATTACGCCACACATCCTAAAGTTAAATTGGACTTGTCCGTGTATTTACGCGTAGTACGCAATAATGTAGCCAGTTTACCTGATGTTATGTATGAAATTCAACGCAAACGGTTTTGTTCTTTGAACTCTTTGCTCTATTTATGTGCTCTCTCGCGTCATTATACGGATTTCAGACGATGATTTCAGACGGATTATTTCCCTTAGGATAGGATCATTAATAAAGAAGCCATTAATCTGAGTTTTAATTAAATGAGATCTCAATGGTCGTAATAGTATGTGTCTAATGCTTGGCAGAGAGACGTTATGTAAATTAGAATTTGTAGATGTGAAA
>JAHZNB010001650.1:0-11079 GCA_027744295.1 Callyntrura guangdongensis
AGGCCTTTTTAATAATTTGTAAAAAAATTAAGTATTTCCCTCGTTAGAACAATAAATGTAAAGATCACCGTCTGTTTAAGAATGATAGTGACAGTGTCTTGTAACGGTTGTACATTTTCATTTGGGGTCGGTACAATCACATTTTCAAACTAAAAACTACAATACACACATGTAATACATTCAACGTTTTGTAATTTCCGACAGAAAACAGATAGTTGAACATAAAGAATTTCTATCATTAATAAATGAACCATTAGTGGCTTCCGTTGCGCAGTTCTATGATACATGTACATTTCATCCAGATCCCTATTCTTCTCGAATGGATGCTTACGATACCGAGCTTTGTGTTTTTGTATATTTACATAGCTGCTTTGTATCATAATGTGTAACAGACAACTTTGTAGCTATTTTGAAGGGAAACTAGTAAAAGTAGCATCATTTTAAGCATAAATGAATTTGAGCAGTAGCAGTCCACTACTAGTAGCGATTGTTGAAAGACGAGAATCATTTGGGTGAAGGATTCTCGCCTACCCTGTGTAGCGAGGATTTTTACCACAATATAAAAACACCGGTGAATGGTCCCTCAGAGTAAGCTCACGAAAGCAGCAGTATTCATTTCACATTCATTGTCCTGCTACTGACAAAGCGGATTTTCACGATTTCAACAAAAGCTCACACCAAATACATCATGAATACTTCATACATAAGGCCACAAGTGTATACAAGTACGAGCGCGTATGAATCATGAATGGAGGGACTGCAAGCAAAAAGGGAATATGGATTGAAGTTGTAGACTTGTAAAATACAATAAAAAACAGAATCATTCTCGTACGGAATGATGACTAATTTCATTATTAATAATACACGTCTTTTTAGTATCATTTTCACTTTGTTTTTGTCAGCCATTGGACTTG
Source organism: Callyntrura guangdongensis (assembly GCA_027744295.1). Classification (NCBI taxonomy): domain Eukaryota; kingdom Metazoa; phylum Arthropoda; class Collembola; order Entomobryomorpha; family Paronellidae; genus Callyntrura; species Callyntrura guangdongensis. The sequence goes on from JAHZNB010001650.1 coordinate 915, forward strand.
AGCGATTGTCACCATTACCATCACTCTTGGTAAAAATGGTTTGCTTCCCTGTCAGGTACGGAGAAAAATGTATGTGCGTCGACTATGTACTTGATGTAATTAATTGACCAGTTCGCCCTTGACCATTCTACAAAAAAGTACCTCCATCACGTAACTTTTAGTACATCTCTAGTATTTGTGCTATATACTATGTATTAAGAGGAAAGAAGCGCCTTTAAATAATAATCTTGCCTGAATATTTTTTATTGTCTACAAATTGCTTAAGTTTAGTTTGATAATTAAATGAATTGTTGTGGACTCCGTGAAATTATTTGAGCTTTCTTTGCAGAAGTTCCCAAGTAGATTGATGTGTATAGAAATGCGTACCTATACCAAAACATACACATCTTCTTCAAGAGACATTGTTTTGAATAAGTCTGTTGTTGGATATGCGAACTCATTACAGGGCAAATAAATTGATAAACATTTTCTCTCTAGTAGCACGTCGGTGAGTTACAAAAGTAGAACAGAACGATAACAATTACACTTTGATTGGCGTCTTTTATATCTTACACGCACGACACGACACACCCACGCTGGTATTTCTTTACAGTGGGCCTTATTTATAACTTATAACACAACTAGTTACAAACAACTCCCCATTATAGTTTTGGGGTGTAATGAAACTGTATATGCCAACTTGAAAGCATTGCCATTCTTGTAGGCATAAAGGAAAGGCACAGAAAACAATGAAAGTTGTTGGTTGCAGCATTAGCAACATCGTGTTGTACAAAGATTGACAATTACCAACTAGTTTTCCATTTTCGTTAAACAAGTAAGTAGATAGCTAGACTTTATTATTAAGTGACGAAGTCACTTGTTAACTTCACGTTGTCTGTCCGTCTGTCCGTGCGATAACTTAAAAATGGTTTCGAATTTTGAGATTCTGTTTTCACCAATCAGTTCCTCATCCCTAAGGCTCCCCTGGGAATGATTTTGGGGTTTACAGGTCAACGAGATCAAAGCTCACGTAGGTGTATCTCTGGTATTCATAGGATGATTTGCATCAAACTTTGTATACAGGTAAGCCTGTGACCTCCTCTGAAAGTGGTCAAAGGTATTATTTGTGGTTACTTTGTCACTTTGCCACCATTACTTTGTAGGTTTATTGATACACATGTGTACAGCCCCATCACATTCTTTTTCGATAACTTTGTCCTTCTTATTATATGTGCGTCATTTTGAAACCCATGTCTACATACCTAGCATAGATTCATATCCCATCCCTACATTTTTTACCGACCGACCTGTAAGGCACCACTAAAGTTTACGGGTTTCGTGTAAAGTAGGGCTCCATTTTATTTTACAATGAGACTTTTTGTTATTTGTTTCCCCGGCTTCCCGTCAAGTGAAGTTTACGGGTCTCGTGTAAAGTAGGGCTCCATTTTATTTTACAATGAGACTTTTTGTTATTTGTTTCCCCGGCTTCCCGTCAAGTGACTGACTGACTCAAACTCAACTACTCAATTGAGACAGTAATTGGAACCGGCTTTCCAAAAGTGTATCCTAAACTCCTACTACATCTTATAGTATGATACACTCAACACATATTTTGTTGACAACTTTAGCACTGGAATTATTGCTCCATTACTACATGTCTCCTCGTATGTGTGTAGTAATTCCGAACGAAACAACCAACCTAATGATGAAATCCAGTAAGAGTTACTACTTTCTTTATATGACCTTTCTTGAAAAAGTTAGTTTGAGCAAACTCCTCTGTAACCAGTTTCTTCGTAAATAGCAAAGCAAAGTATTTTTGTGCTTCTACAAGGACCCCTTTACTTCTTCAACTGCGTCTCCAATTGACATCATTAGAAATATGAGAAAAACTTTTTCTACGGAATCGTAAGGAAAAAATGCAATAATAATCTAGAACTAAATTCATGCATTCTCATTCTCCCGTAAGCATTCACCCCATTTAGAAGTACCCTGTCCAAGACAGTGGATGTGTGCTACTTCATAACAAGCCCTTTTGTTCATGGCACTTGTTTACTAGTTTTTGTTATTATGATTATTACATTATTTGAAAGAAACAAAGACAACCTTTTAAGTCCAGAAGGTACCGGTGATAGTTGGTATTCTTTCCCGTGTGGGATTATATATATCCTGCCTTTATTTTACAGCGTTATATAAACAAAAACGCGCAATACTAAAGAAAATATACCAGCAACTACCCTACAATTTATGTCAACTCTATATTGAGCTCGCGGCTCGATCCCATTTTTCAAGCAGCATCTTTTATGTGCTTTCAACGTCCTCTATTCATCGACCAAGTGAACGGATCGGCTATTGTTTCATTTTTTTAGGTGGAAGCACTAATATAGTTTCTTTATCTGTGAAGGAAATGTCAAAGACAGTTTTTGAGTAATTGTGTGTATGTGTATGTGCGTAGTAGCTTTTGCAACGTATGTTGTGTTATAAGTGTATTGTTGTTTCGTAAATCTATCTCAAAGGGAGAAAAGCATTTTTCATAACTTGTTTTTACTTCTTTATATTCGTAAAGTATATACATAATACAGCCCCATCAACTCTGACGGCCTGACCATTTTTCCCTTGTCACAGTCATAATGTACTCGTTTTTTACACAATATTTAATGGCTGTAGCAGCTGGCAATGACGACTGTCTGGTTTCATCCTAGTAAGTATGGGCGGGTATATATGGTGGTGGTGGTAGAGCGAATTCAGAAGATTTGTCGATTTATCTGAAAATAATCCTGGGACGGATACTAAAAGGGGAGAAAGATGGACAATTCTTAAATGGGAAGAGAGAGAAGCTGAAAAACAGTTTTTTTGGAAGTATGAATGCACTTGTTGGTTGGTATTTGGTATGTAGTTGGAATGCATGCGTGCAAATGGAAAAAAACCACAAGGAACATGACTACTTGTTTTTCGGTTACTAGTAAATAACGTTACAAGATTATCACGGTAGAATATTTCATCGTTGATGTTGTGACAAAAAAGAGAGATGCACTTTGTGATTCCATTAGGTATGGACAAGATCATTATTGTAATCAACAAAAAATATCATGTAGAATTTATTATCTGTCAAGAATTTTTTGCCAAAAAAACACGACGTGCTGGCTCGGCTACAGATTCGGAGAGAAAACGTTAACGACCAAGAATCAAGATATATTCGTCTGGCTCCAATAACAGGAATGCATGACTGGAATTATTGAACGCAATGAATGCTACAAGCTGCTATTAATTAGGTATACATATTTTTCACTTTGTATTTAAGCTAATGGAAATTTTGCACTAAGTATGATCGATAAGATTAGTTAATACATTATCGCATTATTTAACATGTTTTTCTGCATAAGAAACTTTACCAAAGTGTACAAAAATTCTTAAAAAGCAGCATCATAACTTAATATACATTTTGAGCCAACTATATACAGTTATAATAATTTAATGTTTAAGGTTACTAGTGCCGTTTAGTTAGAGCGATTTTAGAATAACAATATTGCGAGAATCATTGTCACGTTCTCGTTTTCCTGTATTCATATGTAAAAACTTCATAAAGTTTAATGATATATCACAATAATATCGCCCCTTATCAATGCAAACACAAGAACAGTATCTATAATAAATTGTCGCTTGTTTCATTAAACTTGTCAGAAAGTAAATGACACCGTAACTTGTATTTTCAGATATTTAGATATTTTGTATCTTTCGTATTGAACCAAGCCCATTAACTGCTTATTGTATCCAACATGAAAGAAAGCTGACAGGATGGAACTTTTGAGACAGTTTGAGTGTCTATTTTTAGACATAAAAATACTTTTACATCTCGTTAATAGTAGCTGTTCGTTAACCTTTCAAAATTTAGCAATACTAATAATTACGGGAATGATTACAACTTCCGGGTTTTTGTATTCGTCTTGTTGACTTCGACTTGTACTCGTCCAACACTTTCAAAGACATGTTCTCTTTACTTTGTATGATATCATCGGTTACCAGAGAAGTTTAATAATAACGACTATCCGAATCCGGCTATGTGTGACCATTTGTAAGAATTTACTGGCTGAAAAGGTTGTCCATATGTCAATTTGTCATATTTCATAATATACCTAGTGCAGAACAGATGTATGCTAGCAGTTGTTTAATGTTGAGAAATGATTTGGTATGAAAGAAGTGTGAATTAAAAGTAAAAGAAAGTAGTACACTTGTAGTAGAGTTGAATGCCTTTTCAACCATTTTCTATTTAAGTTGAGGTAGATCAACCCTGTAACGGTTTTTGAAATGACACATATTTCCGCCTTCATTTTTTATTTTTAGAATGAAAACTTTTGACTTAACAATCTACAACTTGCTAACAGTCAGTTGTTCTAAACACAACCATTACTCATTACTTATTTCATTAAAAAACTTTCAAAGCATTGCACAACAATACCTAAAATTGCTAAACAACACATCTCATCAATATTATTAAGCAACAATGCCCAAAGTTTCATGACTCAGCTCAGGTGTGTAGTGTAGTATTCAATGGAATTCTGTCAGAACAGAGCAATCAGTTGGCGTACTGTCTTATTCACGTTGATACTTCATTCTCACTTGTCAGAGATGAAAGCGTAATGTGCTCCAATCATTCCTGCCTCCCACACACGATCAGAATCTTTATTTGCAAGACCGACCAAGAGAGCTGTAGTTTCGTAACTCTCTTAAGAATTATTTATTATATATATGTAGGTATTGTGTATTTATCTAAAATACACACTGTACACTTCCTCAAAACATGCCGGTTTTTTTTTTACTCTTTCATCATCCTTCCTCCGTTGTTACTATTCCTCGTGCATTCACCTCTTCCCTTTCAATCAATGTGTTTTGCTTTATTTCTCTTCCGTTCTAGCAACATTCAGAAACCCATTATGAAAGTTTCACCATTATTATTACTATTACTATTATTGTATTTGTTAGATTATATCAATAATCTATACCTATCATTACTATACATCGTTAATCGTCCTAGTCTGTGTGCTTTTTGTCGTCCAGCTCCTTGTCTTGCTTTCGTACACCATAAAATGGAATGAATACAAAGAAATAGACATACCGAAAAGAAAAAAGACAAACTCAGTCGGATGGGAAAATCGAGAACCACAACACATACAAAAAGATGAACATGCATGCGGCAGAGCAAAATAATCTAGAAACTTTTCCTTTCATATACGAGCGACCGCCGACAAACCTGGCATCTCATAGTCAGCAAAAAGGTTTTTTTACTCGCCTTTTCCTTCCTCAGTCAGTCAAGACATACCCGTTTGTCTATTTCAGCATCCACTTTTCGTTGATTTTTTGCTACGCGTTTGCTGCTCCTGAGAAACAAGATCGCAGGGAAATGGCACTTGCAAAGACGGAGCAAGAAAAAAAATGCTCATTTTATGTCCAGAAACACATGCTCGTACAACGTACAATTCAGTCAGAATCAGGATGAATAGGTACGTTTGTAGAGTGGAAGTATCTGTCCGCCTATATCTTCACCCTTATCTCATTTTTTCTTCTTTTTCTTGCTCCTACTCAAGCAAGTTCACACAAGGGAACTTGAAAATACCAACCTGAAGAGAAGAGGGGGAGAGAGCGTGTTCGTAACGTTGACTGAAGTCAACGAGGCAACTAACACTAATTCAAGAAGACGGAATATAAGAAAAAGTAATAGACAGGCAAACCTGCCGTGGTAAAGCTCATGAACACTCAAGTAAAGATCCGAAAAAGAAGCGAACCGAATAGTAAATCTATAGGAAAACTTTACATGCAAAAATGTGAAGGCTTTGTGCATTTCCCAGGATTACGAGGGGAAAATACACAGAGAGTATTTAGGTAAGAAAAGGTAGAAGTAGCGGCAAGTGAAGGAATTGAATGGACTTGAAGGGACGGAATAACCTTGCGTGTATGTAGTTTGTGTACCTACACGGCAACGAGACTATTAAAATTAAGGTCGGTACGATTCCGCCATAGTCAAGTTAGTTCGCACGTAAATCCATCCAAAAGAATACCTAGACAAGCATTAAAAATACGTACGATTTCTTGTCTTTCCCGTGTGTAACTTCAATAACAATCCCAATGGCATGCACTTTGTACAAAGAGAAGTGGTGGTATGGTTCAATAGGAAGAAAAGCTTTTTTTCTTTGAATGCACGCACCCAACCAATAACAAACATTTTCCCAAGCAGCAAAAGCCGGTCTAGTATTTTTTCCAGAAAAGTCCAGTTGACGTTGTGCAGCGCTGCTTCGCCCCCCGCCTAATTTTTCTCTTATTGAGCTGAATAAAGGGAAAATCAGTTTTTGGTCCAGTTGCGATCAGCAGGAGAAAGAATTGAGGAAGAGAGACGAACCCAAAGAGAAGCTGGGGACTTACTGTGCGTTCGGAACAGAAATATATTTTCTTTTAGCTGATACAACCATATTGTCCATAGCGTGGGCGGATATCTAACGAAAGAAAAAGTACCACATTTAAAAATATGGATAGACAAACAAATAGTTGTACATTCAGTCCCACACACAGTTTGCTTCATATTTACCTATAAGTTTTCTCTCTCAGAATTCGAGTAATGCGAGTAGAAATAAAAATGGCAAGTTGAATCCCTTCCCGTGGTACATGAGACCAGGGAGATATATGTTAATTCTGTTTATGTTCTTTCGGTTTCATGGCTTTCTCGTTTAAATAGATAGAAAGCTTAAAAGCAGCCAGCTTTAAAAGTGATTGTATCAATGGATTTAATGTTACCTCTCATGTACATACGTCTGATTATTGTCTTACTCGCCAATTTTTACAAAAGCTGGAGAATGACGAGAATAAGAAATGTAAGGGGAAAATATTTTGGTAGAATAAAACACAAGTATCTATAAATATATATGTGTAAGTGTATCGTCCAATGTGCCATTGTCATCTCATTAAAAATGCATGTATCAAGTCATGTACTTGAACTCATTTTAGGACCAGCATCTAAATGAACTAACTAACAGTAAGTACGTCTACCTTTCCCAAAGTCAACATACTAACTTCTCTTGTTCTGTTTGAAACTAGGAGACACGCTTGTAGCATAAACAGAAAACGTCTGACGTGGACTTTCTCCAAGATAATCAATCTTAATAGGTGGTACTTTTTTAAGAGACAGGAAGAAGAAAAGACTATGGATCCAACTTTTTACGGCACGTAGTAGCAGTACAATATGTTAAAAATGTCTTCTTTTGTAATGAGAAACGAAAAACTAACCTGGGACCATTGAACAACGCATGATGAATAATTAAACGTTAAATAAGAATCCATGTCTCTTTTCTTTTTTTATCTGAATAATTTAAACTGTATCATTGGTAGAAAAAGGAATATAAAGACCAGATAATTAGATGAGATCTTGTGCTACTTACTAGCACCTAGCATGCGAATATTTTTACGTAAAAGCAGCGCCAAGACACTAGTGAGATGAACCAGGTCACTCAAAGAGAAAGGCAAGTGGAATAACAGGAAAATGAGAAGAGTAAAAGTTGACTCTTTAAATAGATACAAAGCGAAGATTAATGATCAGTTTATCAACAGGGTCTAAAGTCATCCTTATTATCATGTAAAAAATACCTCAGCCTCCACAAAAATATCCCTCCACGCACTCCCGGGTAACGGGACCAATACTAATACTCTACCCTAATAACTCTACGAAAAGTACCTACAATTTTATGCTAATGTTTTAAAAGCAATAACAAGTCTGACGTAAAGAGAAAGCATGAGAGCGATTGTCTTTCTGACGAGATGTCTTAAAAAATCTTCCTGGATATAGATACCACTTTGTCTTTTGTTTCTTTCCACAAAGACAGCGTACCTACTTAAGTGTGCAACCATTTCAAAGAAACTGGAAAAGTCATCGCCATTATAGAAAAGTAATAGTGGCAGGCTGCGCAAAAAGGACGTACAACTGTCCATGTTAGCCAATGAGAAGTTGGACGAAATACGAAATACTTTGTTGCAAAATGGGTATCATTGTTCAATCCTTTTCCGTTATTGCTTGCATCTACTTACTTATGCATCCACTTCTCTTTGTAGTACGTGTCTTAATATTTAAGCTCCTATACATTTTTTTTTAGTTCTGTGTGTGTGCTCTAGTGCAACAACTCGTCTCTTGCTGATTCTCTGCATGATGGAAAGAAAAGACGAAGATAGTTTTTTGAAAGTTTAGCCTAGGCAAACGAAAGACTTTTTCAAGAAAAGCAAAGCAACGAAGAAGAGAAAGAAGCAACGAGCAAAGCCGTATCGTCATCTTCGTTGTCGTCGTAATCATCATATAGAAACCTTCCTTTCCTTTTCCAAGCACCAACGTCATCATCATCATCATCATTATTATCATCTTGGTCTTCTTCATCATGAGTAGATGTAATAGGGAGACGACTACAGGGAATGAGCATGATGATGACACGGCTCTCATAGCTGTGGAGGATGCCTTTTTAATATGGCATTTGAAATGAAGTGCCATATTTACCTTGGCACTTAACGCGAAAGAAGAATTCTACGATTTTAGGCACTTCTTTTATTATCAGAGAAGGATTTGGATGATGCCACTTGTTCCTAATGGATGAATGAATAAGTAGTCTAGGGACTGTCGTCCTCGTCAGGACTTTTCTCTTTTCTGCCGTTTTTAATAGAGAGCTAAAAAACGGGAACGGAATGAAAATACTGCTGTTGGTACTCACTGACATTATAGAAGCCAAGTATTCTAGGGGAACCTTTATTTAGCGGGGCACAATGGAGATTCGGTATGGTTTTCCCAGGCTTTTCTGTTACACTAGTGAGTTGAAAGGTTAGTGAGAGGGAGTAAACATATAAGGGTCAACATGTAGATTTCGGGAACATATTATGAATAGGCATTTTTACTCCGGTTTTATTTTATCAATATTTATGTTCAAACGGGATAACATTTAATTTGTTGGCTGGAAGCTGGAATATGCCGTTTTTATTTTTTATACTCCGTGGTGAACGAGAAGACGGTGAACGAGGTAGTAAGATTTTTTTTAAGTCGACTGCTCCTATTGTACATCATACATATTGTCAAGTATCACATTTCAGGAATCTATTCATATCCTCTACCAGTGAAAACATTTTGTCTGAACTTTCAACGTGACTTTATATCAACGTAAGTACAAATATTAGTATTATTGCACATATGACAATTTTGTTATGGGGTCATACACAACACGCTCGTCCGTCACACTTGCTGCACAAGACGTGCAAGTTGAATAAATAGCAAATTGTCTAGGTAAAATTTCAATGCACCTCATTTCTATGCCACAGTTACAATAAGAGTAGATCTGGTATAAAAAAGCAATACATCAAGTTGCCCCAACAGTAGGCAGGATCAGCTAGTTTGATTGAAAATTGTACATATAATGTATTTTCTACTTCAAAAGAATTAATAAATACGTTGAAATGATATAAAAAAAGCAATACATCAAGTTGCCCCAACAGTAGGCAGGATCAGCTAGTTTGATTGAAAATTGTACATATAATGTATTTTCTACTTCAAAAGAATTAATAAATAAGTTGAAATGATCACACGCGTGATCAAAATACAGCGAAAGAAAATTGACCTGACATTGTGTAATGTATAAAAAAATGTATTTGTATATATATACTGAAGACAAGTATTTTTTCATGGTGGGAGTGCACGACGTTTCGTGCAAATGTAGGCGTAACGTAACGAATGTCAGTTTACAACTATCTAAACAAACTTAAAGATAAATATGAGGGCTGATATTTCTGTTATGTGAAGCAAATTATGTATGTAAGTTGCCAACAAAAGGGAAAGAAAAACTTTTTCCATCAGAGTCAGCAGCGATAGCGGCTGTCTGGTAGTAAAAGTACATAGTGTTTCCACATCTCACTCAAGAAAGGAATAAGAAACAAACGCCATCAAAAAAAAAGCAGATGGAAAGCTTTCAAAGACTGAAAGAAAAGGTTGAGAATATCACACACACACACACACACAACGTATAAAAAATCCACATACTCCAGCAGACGTTATATAAACTACAATTCACACAAAAACACACATATGATATGGGAGAGCGACATATGGTGTATTATGTACCTACATACCTTGAAAAAAGAAACGGATATCCATCAACAAACACAATCGTTTTCATCCATT
>JAHZNB010001651.1:0-36214 GCA_027744295.1 Callyntrura guangdongensis
TCATCAAAACAAAAACAAATCACCAGAATTAAAGAGGTTGACCAAAATCAATTAGGGAAGAAATAGGCTACTTTAGAGGTTAAAAGTTAAAATAGATATTAGTAACAGTCTTCTATGTACTGTGTAAAGTAATTTTTAACATCTAGGAGGATAGTTTCATCGTCGCGTCGTGAGGAAGTGGTGTTTGAGTTGGAGACACTTGATAATTGTGTCATTTGTCAAATGTTGGTTTTCAAATAGAGGTTGCGTGGGGGGAGGTTAAATTAAATCAATCAAGTTTTACGGTTCGTTAGATGTGAATCAGTATTCATCATGCCTTGCACACTTAAATACATCGACGTGGAAAATTTCAAATCCTATAAAGGTTTTGTTAGAATTGGTCCACTCCATCCTTTTAATGCTGTTATCGGTCCAAATGGTAAGTTATTATTATTAGTGTAAAATTGTTACCAATTTTTTGTAAAGTTCGTTTGTAGTCGTAATTAATAATTTCAAAAGCTGAAGATTCATTTCGGTAAGTGAAAAAATGAAACGTTATGACACTTATGACAGATTCCAATTGTTTTTACCTTAGCCGCTCGAGAGTCAGGCCAAAGAGAGAAGGAGCGTGAACTTAATGCCAGGCGCCCTGAATTTATTAAAGCAAAAGAAAATGTCGCTCACATAAAGAAAAAGTTGGAGTCGGCAAAAAAGTCCCTGGATCAAGCGTCAAAAGCTAAGGATGCACATGAAAATGATGTCGCAGACCTGAGAAAACAAGTTGAAGAAATAGAGGAAGAGGAAAAGGAGTACTTGGAGCGAACAGCTTCTGAAAGTCAAAATCAGGGCCAAGATATCACTTTGCAAGATAATCAGCTGAGAGAATACTGGGATCTAAAGAAACAAGTTCAAGAAAAGTCGCGCATTCAGATTAGTAAACTAAACAGTGTTAATCGACTTCAAAAGGATGATCAAGAACTAATGGACAGTTTGTCGCGACAAAAGGTCGATCTTGATAATAAGATGAAACAGCTAACACATGAAATCTCAGAGTCAACTAAACGAGTAGAAAAATTGGGAGAACATATTCGTGTATACGAGCAATCGCTGGAGGAACAAAGAAGAATTCGACAAGAGTTGAAATCTGAAGTTCATACTTCAAAAGATAAGCTTTCATCCCTTCAAAAAGGCCTTGATGAAGTAAACATGAAGCTTGGTGACGCTCGTGTAGATAAACATGAAGAAGCCAGACGAAAGAAAAAACAAGAAATTGTGGAAACTTTCAAATCTCATTTTCCGGGAGTGTTTGATCGCATGATAAACATGTGCCACCCAAGACATTCCAAATACAAAGTTGCTGTGACCAAAGTTATGGGGAAATACATGGAGGCTATTGTTGTTGACAGTGAAAAAACAGCGCGAGCATGTATTCAGTACTTGAAAGAGCAAATGTTAGATCCTGAAACATTCCTTCCTCTTGACACAATTGAGGCAAAACCGATTCGTGAGCGATTAAGGAATATTCGTGATCCGTCAAATGTACACTTGTTATATGACATCTTAGATTTTAAACCGAAAGAAATTCAAAAGGCAGTTCTGTTTTCCACCAACAATGCTTTGGTTTGTGAAACACAAGACGATGCTAATCGTGTGGCTTACGATTTGGAACCTGGGCAGAGATTCGATGCAGTTGCTTTGGATGGTACATTTTTTACTCGATCCGGAATTATGAGTGGAGGTACTCTAGATTTACTGAAGAAAGCACAAAGGTGGGATGATAAGCATCTTACTAAATTGAAACAAGATAAGGATAGGATCAGTGAGGAATTAAGAGAAGCCATGAAGAAATCCAGGAAAGAATCGGAACTCAATACTGTTGAACAGCAAATCCAAGGTTTGGAAACCAGACATAAATATGCCAAAGTCGATCGGGAAACAACGATGAAACAAATTCAATCGCTTCATAAACAACAAGAAGAAACTCGACATGATCTGGATAAATGTAACAGTCGTATCAAAGAAACGGAAGCAAAAATAGCACAGAGAGACGATGAAATTCAGTCTCTGAAAACCAAGTTGAACACTATAGAAGATAGCTGTTTTTCTTCTTTCTGTCGACAAATTGGTGTCGCAAATATACGTCAGTATGAAGAGCGAGAATTAAGAACTCAACAAGAACGCGAGCAAAAGCGCATTGAGTTCCAGAACCAAAAAGAAAATATAATGTCTCAAATTGATTTTGAGATGTCAAGAGCCGAAAGCGTTGGAGGTAATGTCGCACGTTGGGAGAATACAATATTAGATTTGGAGACTACATTACAAGAAAAACAAGATAAGGAAAAGGAGACAAGAGGGGATGTAGATCGCTTGGTTCAGACGTTTGACTCCATTAAAAAGGACATTGGAGAGCTAAAGGAAGACATTGAGAAAAAGGAAGAAGATATTGGAAAATCGAGGAGAGACGTTGGAGCTGCAGCTAAAGAAATCCAAACTGCTCAGAAAGTTACCTCTCAACTAGAGGCTCGTCAGGATCAAAAGAGAAGTGAAAAGCATGGTTTACTCAAACACTGCAAGATCAGCGACATACGAATACCGTTTGACAAAGGCAGTTTAGATGAAATTGAAACCGATGGTACTGCTACGCAGGATGGCGCTGGTGACGGCGATCCGGGAACATCGAGCCAAAATATATATGCAAAAGAAGCAAAGTATGTTAAAATTAATCAATGTTATTTATTTAATTACAAGTTTAATTAATTGAGAAGTCAGTACTTGTATTGTGTGTATATAATGTTTGGTTAAAAACCCTTAAGGATGAAGATTGCCTACAAATGTTTGCCGAAAGATTTACTTAAACTTGGAATAGATGAAGTTAAGAAAGCTGGAGACTCTTTGAACAGAAAACTACTCGATCTTCATAATACGCTAGTGAAGATTCAAGCCCCTAATATGAAGGTATCAACGTTCTTATTTCGCGATGCTACGTATGGTGTATGGTCAGTATAAATATTACAAATTTGATTATGAAATGACAGGCAACTCAAAAACTGGAAAGTGCCAGAGAAAAACTGCAAGAAACAAACGAGGAATTTGATAACGCTAGAAAACGAGCCAAGTCAGCAAAATTAGCGTTCGAAAAATGTAAAAATGAGAGACACAGAAGATTTATGATGTGCTATGATCATGTTGCTAGCAGTATTGATGGAATTTATAAGGTAAGTATAAAAGTTTAGTTAGTATTGTAAACTGTAGTTAACTTTAATGATAGTAATAGTAAACTGTTTAATATCTGGTAATGAGGCAGCATTATTGTTGTATTTTTACTAGGCTTTAGCACAAAATCAGTCCGCCCAGGCCATCTTGGGTCCTGAAAATCCTGAAGAGCCGTATCTGGATGGTATCAGTTATAATTGTGTGGCACCGGGAAAGCGTTTTCAGTCAATGAGTAATCTCTCTGGTGGCGAAAAAACTGTAGCTGCATTAGCTTTGCTGTTTGCCATTCATAGGTATAAGATGGAACAATTTTTTGATGTTATGATATGCTATGTTACGCCTTTTCCTTATTATGTAATTTTTGATTGCAATTACTATCTAGTTACCAACCTGCTCCCTTCTTTGTTCTCGACGAAGTTGATGCCGCCCTTGATAATACAAATATTGGTAAAGTTGCGACTTATATTCGTCAGAAAACTGCTGATTTACAAATAATCGTGATTTCGTTAAAAGAAGAATTCTACTCCCATGCTGATGCACTAATTGGAGTTGCCCCAGACGCTTCAGTAAGTTTACTCAGAAATTCAAACAAAATAATGTTTTTCAAATGGCAGCGAAAATGTAAATTGCGAAATTGTGTTTTTAGCCTGGCGATTGCGTTGTCAGCAAAGTATATTCTTTGGACCTGTCGGAATTCGCTATTGCGGGGCATTAAAGTGTTTGTGACAGATTTTTAATAATTTGCTAAAGGAAACTGGAACTGCGTTACATGATGGCAACATTACGACGAAGAGATTTAATATTTATTTAATGGGAGTAATAAGTAAAAAAATATTGTACATAGGGGGTTTCTAATGTTTATTGTAATATCTCCACTTTTCATACCACGAAAATTGTACAGTTTAAAGTTCCATATCCACTTATGTTATATAGTATTTTTGTTGGTTTGCGTGATGTCTTAATATGCATGGCGTTTTACAAAATTGATACGAAGGTAATTCCAGTTGTATTTGTTACATATTGACGTTTCATTCTGATTGCAAATAAAGAAATAATTTGCCTACATCTATGTTTCTTTTTGTAAAAGTTTATTTATTAATGAAAAACTTGACTGACGGTAGAGGATTTGATTTTTCAGGGTTGTTTGTGCATTTTGTTGTCTTTGAACGTTATTATATGGCATAACAATAACTAGCTAGCCTATACGAACAAGGTAATTAACCAATGTAGTGCACTGTTGCTATTTTGTCACATTTGTTCTGTGCTGTTATGTAACGCTGTGCAGCGCGTCCAGTCGAGGTAGTTTTTAGTTTTTATTTATAAAGTGAGTTAACGGTTGTGTTTGCAAAATGAGTTGCGGCCTTATTGAGTCCCGGTTTGATCATTAACTATCGGGATATTGAAGCTTTTACCGGTCGCCGGTGACCAAGAAACACTACGGTTGTCGAATAGTGGGAGTCTTGTATCATGTTTCCCCAACGCAGATGCGGCAAAAGTACCTGCATCTGTTATACCAAAACAGCTACAAAGACTATAGACATAGATATACTCGATTCAATTGCACTCAACGACAAAAAAATTTGGTGTGAAAGTTGTTTCAACACTTAAAACGTATTGTTAGTTTTACATTAATTTAAAGATTGTGTCGAATATTTTGAAATCAAGGAATTTTAAAAATGCCGAAAATGAAAGTATTGGAAACTGGCCAAGCGCCTGAGGAAGTTGTCATTATGTCGTGGTCTCCCAAAATGGATTTACTGGCGATGGGAAATCAAAAAGGTACTCATTACACTTACAATTCATGTACTTACTATACAAGAACAAGTCATGTAAATCAAAGAATTTTTTAACAGGAAACATTCAGCTACACCGTTTATCTTGGCAAAAAGTTTGGCAAGTCGCCCTCACTCTTCGTGGAGAGGCAGCAGTTCCAGAATTGATGACTTGGCACCCAGAAGGATCTTTTTCTTATCGTATCGTCAGGTCTGTTCATTTTTAGTGTTGGTTTTTATTTAAAGTGCTTGAAAAACTGCAAATGTTTTCATAATTTTTATTGGATCTGAGTGAGTTCACTTATAAAGAGCATGTGTACTTTTTTAAATTTAGGTTGGTGTACTTTCGTGATCGACGTTGAATGTGGTAAAGTTGTACATAGCCATGAGCTTCCAGTTTCTATAAGTGCTATGAAATGGTGCACATCTCAGTATCGCCATTCAATGAATGACGTACGTGTAAGACTCGACTGACTAATATGATTAAACGTCTTTGAATTTCGTATTATCATTGTAATCTACGGTAATCCATAAAAAGTTGGCGTACAAGTAATCTAATTTATCTATTTTGTCCTTCAACACAGGTTTTATTTACGCAATCCAAACAACAGGCTGATTATCTACGGAATGACTTAAAAATTCAAAGACTGGAAACAAACTTAAGCGTGCTGTTTTTAGGAACTGTCAATGGATATGTCTACGCGTACACAAGCTATGAAATGGTGCACATCTCAGTATCGCCATTCAATGAATGACGTACGTGTAAGACTCGACTGACTAATATGATTAAACGTCTTTGTATTTTGTATTATCATTCTAATCTAATTTATCTATTTTGTTCTTCAACACAGGTTTTATTTACGCAATCCAAACAACAGGCTGATTATCTGCGGAATGACTTAAAAATTCAAAGACTGGAAACAAACTTAAGCGTGCTGTTTTTAGGAACTGTCAATGGATATGTCTACGCGTACACTGGAGGATTTTTATTGGGACTATGCTTTCATATTTTCAATGAGGAGTCTACTTGCCAAATTTTACAAATGGATGCATCGCCATCTTTAGAAGTTTTCCATTTTCTTTCAGACGAAGAGACAGGAAACGAGGACATGATTCTCTTATTTAGCCATTTCAGAAATGAATACTTGCCTCGCATTGCTCCTATAATTGGTCCACTAGGATTAAAATATATTCTATTTCTGAAAAATTGGGCCATGATTCAAAGTGAAATAACCAGTTTGAATGAACACTGGACTCGTTTGGTAGATTTATATAATCTGTACATGACCTTTGGAACCTCTAAAGATCTACAAACAGCCAGAGTGGATTATTTGGAACTTTTACTAACCGGAATTACTTGTGTTGAAATGGAATTATTTCTTGGTGACAGTGGACGTGAAAAGGAAGCAAAGAAAAACAGTAATTCAATTAACACTGCGAATGCCAGCATCACAGAACATTTAAGAACTATAAAGTGTTCAGTAGTAAATCTGCTCACAGAACTGAATGAAATAGGAGGGTTTTTAAAGCAGATTTCCGGATACGAAGAAGCAAACAAACTGATGATTCAGTTGCGAAAATCGTGCAATTATCTATTCCTTGCCATTTTGCACATACAAGCTTTGGTTCACAATTTTGTGGAGGTGTTACTTCATTTTATGCACATGATTATGAACACAATACACTCCTTTAATGTTCAGGAAATTCCAGATTTCATAGAAGAGGATGCTGACACTGATAAAGTATTAGAGTTTTTGGAAACGAATGTGGATAAAGACATTTTCCAATTTCTTTTAAAGAATGTGTCATTGGGATGTAGCAATGGAACTACGAAAAAAAATCGGAGCTTTCTGGGTGAATTGAACTTTCCCGAAGCGAATGCTATTGGTGTTGTTGGAAGCGACTTTGAGACACGTGACTTTACTCGTGTCCCGGAACTAATTCTAAGTTTGATTAAAAAACATCGAAAGGGTTCTGAGAAGCACCCGGTACTTATGGACTTTACGGAGAAGGAGCTTAAAGAATTTTTAAGCAATATAATTCCAATAATGAACAAGTTAACAAAAAGTCTGTTAAACATCCCCGTGTTAAACTCTGTTCCATTTGAGGTAGATGGATATCAGCTAACTAAGTTACCTAAATCTCAATACTTTGAGTCTTCCGGAGAATCTGAATCCGAGGACGGCAATATGGTGGTAGCTTCAAGGAGGAAAACTTTTCACATGGACACAGATGCCGATTTGTGTAGAGCAACACTTAGCTGCCCTTGGAGTTCAAGAAAATTGTTATTTTTTGAGATTGACCTTGATGATGCCAGAAAGGTTACAATGAAGTCTATGACCCTTAATTTTTCGCGAAATATCCGTACTGCGAAAATTTTCTCGGATAGTTATACAACAGTTGTTTCTTATGAAGATTCCTTGTCGACTAGGGAACTCCAAGAATCAGCAAAGACTATTTTGTGCCAAGTGAACTATCGTAACTTACTGGACAAAATCTCATCGGTAGATATAAGTCCAAGTAAGGCAAAATGTGGAGGAAAGTCCGCCCTCCCAACTGGCGTGTTCATCGATGTTCCCGTTGATATTCCTAAACCTTGTGCCCCTCAACACAATCCTCATGTAGATTATGCCTTACCAATAGAAGGATTCGTTCCATGTCAACTGGAAGTAAGTGGACCAAGAAAAGTAGGGGCATTGTTGGCAGATAACCGACGAACAGTTTTATTACTAGAGATGGAGACGGATTTGAGTGAAACTTCATACGACGATACGGCCGAGGCGTCTGATACTGAGGAGTCTAATAGCAATGATGGTGATGATGAGGATGAGTAAATTATTTATTCTGAAGAAATTTTATAATCTCGTTCGTATTATATTGTAGGTACTAATGTATCCAGAATTTATTGGAATTTTTCGGTTACATGACAGTGACAGTATCAAACCATTCAATATATCCACTATCTATCTACCGATTAAAATCAGTATGTATTACGGAAGATTATTGTAAAATAATTAGAGAAAATTTGTTATTTAACGGCTTTACATGCACATAGTACAAAGGTTACTAAATTAATAATGTAGAATAGGTTATTTTTACGGTAAATAATATATGCCTCTTTAAATCATTGAAAATAAATTTACAATACCGAAATTTTTAGACAAGATGTATGTACATATTATGTGTGTATTATGATTTTCGAGTTTTCGACATAAGTTTGTATTGCACCTCTAGACGCTTTTTCATTTTGGAATCTAACGATTTTCTATTTTATCTTAATCTTACAACAACTCTTCCTCATTGGCAGTAAATGTCCGCCTTTAAAATTTGGCATAGGCGAATACTAACATCCATAATACTAAGTAACAATAAGATAACGATGATATCAAAGAGAGCTAAACGTGAATTAGCATTAACTAGCATTACCTTTGCTTGTTTCGTTCAGTTTACACAAAACATACATCCATGTGAAGATTTACATATTTATTATACATGAAACGTGTTGTTACTCTTATCCAGTCACTTCTTTTTCTACAAAATGGACGCCATCATACATACTTAAAAATTTGCGACAGACACATGCGTACCACTTCAACTCCCGTTGAAATGTAGCATGACTATCTAAACATGAACGCTGCTTTAGAAAAATATAACACCTACAAATAACTGATGGTGGCATCTTAAACTACCGTAAATGAAGCGGAAGATTTTGAAGTAGATGTAGATTCACGTGTGGTAGTTGTTACTTTTTGTTGGCGTGGTGTATTCTCCATATGATTTAACCTATTGCAATTAATAGAAGGATAAAATTAGTTTGTCGTCCGCATTCACTGTTAATTAGAAATGTACTAGTGTAATTGAATTGTTAGGCACAGTTTGGCGTGCACAAGTTAGGCAGATTTAGTATAGTGTCAAGTTTTAGTAGTTTCTGTTTCGTTTACCTTCGTTCTTCGCCCTCTAGAAGCATATGGTATGTTGCAATTTCATTATCCAAAGCTGTATTTGGTGTCCCAAAGGTCTTGGTACTCCTGTGTTTATGAAAGAACGGTATTAATATGCACAACAGGACTTTAGGGGCGAAAAGAGACTACAAAATTATGCAGAAAGAGTGATGGTACCTTGATGAGATTTTCCATGCGTGCTCGCAAGTCATCATTTTCTCGCTCCAGCCTATGCTTCTCTTGTGCAAAGGACTCTTCGTCCTCTTGGATTTTCTTTTGCAAGTCGCGTATAATCTGTTGATATCCGAATTTCTCACCCTCCAAAGCCGATAGTTTTTGAGAAATGGAGTCCATCTTGGACTGCATAGCACTAAGTTCATTTCCTTTACTGGTAATCAGGTCCTTAAGACGCTTGATTTGTCCTTTCATATCACCCTCTTTGGCATTGAAGAGATTATCCTGTGCATCTCTGCTGGCTTGAGCTTTTCTCTCAAATTCTTCACGCAATTGTTGAATGTCGTTCTCCAACTGTGATTCATATTTCTAAAGACGGGGGCACATAGACCATAAAACTTAATAAGGAAATTTTCTATAAGCATGGAACTAATATTATGCAAATTATCGTGAAAAATGGCATTTCGGAGAAAAATTTGAAGCTTCAAGGCCATATGAACATAACAGATTATAAATGTAACCTTCTGTAAGCGATTGTCCATCTCTTCTATTTCAATTTCACGATGCTTCTTGATGTTCACGATTTCCTGTTCAAAGATTTGGGTTCTGACTGCAAACTCCTCCGCTTGTCCTTTAACATGGCTCTGTAGCTCAATCTTTTCCATGCATTCCTCCTCCAGTCGTCGACGGAGACTCTCCACTTCATGTATGAGTCGATTTATTTCATCTTGTAAATCCTATCAAGTCATAATTACACCTCATTCATTCTTCGGTAATACACAAAGTACAAACATAATGACATGTTTAGAACATTATTATAATCGCCGTAGGACACCTATGCCAAAAATGGAACTACCGTCACATAGGGCTACTCGCCAAACTAATAATAATAATAAATGGCTAAACGTGAACGTGATAATTTTATACATTTTGAAAATGAATAGCCGCTTGTACGTTTGTAGTGACGAATATGTACTGCTTCCAATTTTAATTTTGTCTTATACTATATAATTAACGTATTATTAAAAATGTTGAAAATAAATTAGCATAATTTTTGCTTACAGTTTTCTCCCTGGCAAGCCTTTCCTTGTCATCATGAGCTTTTTGAAGATCGCCCGTCAATTTATCCACCTGGGCCTTAGCTTGTGCTAGCTTGTTTTGCAAAATGGGAACTTCGTTAACCTTCTTGTCATATCTAGAATAAATTATTGCAGGTGAATTATGTGTGACGAAAGAGCGCGCTTTAATTATAATTACACGACCCTTACATAAGGTGTATTTACAAGTTTACAACAGTGTCTAACATTAATTTAAAAAGACAGCATCAATATAAATTATCATTAGCCTTGAGTATTTCGTTGTAACACAAGTGTCAGAGATTAAATACACCCAGATGATTATTTTACAAGAGCAAGGCAAGAAGCAACCTTTTTAAACAACATTATTTAATTTATATTTGTAAATCAAACCCTTTTTATCCTAGGTGTAATATTTTCAGTGAAAGCAAGGATTTTATAGTAACAACGCGAGAAAAGAAAAGGCTTACTTATTTCTCAAATCTTCAAGCTCCTTCACATATTTGTTATTGGTCAGCTCCGCCCGAGCCTTGTCTTTGTCGCTATCCTCCAAATCTTTTCGAACATTTTCAAGTTCCCCGTCGTAGGTCACCTGAAGCCTGGTCAAGGTTTTTATAGTGTTTTCCCGTTCGGCTTGTAACTAGTAAAATTAAATTCATGTCATTATGCATCTTTTCTGTTATCCAACGGTATTTGCATCATGTCGCGTGCAATTCTTCTCCTTCTAATCACTTCATTCCTCATTTCAATCGGCGGCCATCTTGGCATATTGCGAGTTCAAAGTAGTTTTAGCCGCATGCACACATTCACATACATAATGTAGACAAATCTCTATACTTAAAGTAAAGTGTAAGATATCATTATCCATTTCATACCTCCCTACTTAACAAACTATTCTCGTCTTCAAGCTCCTGTTTCCTTTGCAAAATATTGGCAAGCCGGTTGTTCAGCCCGATCAATGCATTCTTCTCGTCAATTCTCGACCTCATTTGTGGTGTTTTTGGTCTCTCTGCACAGCAGCCATAATTTTTTCATAAAAACAAAAAAAAAATCACGCAACTGTTATTATCAAATTCTTTCTTATTCATAGAAGGTCTATAATAGAGCTAGTCGACTAACATATTAAATAAAAGTATAGGGAAGATCATAAATATTCATTTATGGAAATAGCTAAAATACGATATATAATATCAAGATCACAATGTAGAATGCATTTTTTCCAAGAAAACCTTTTAAGTCGATCTCAGTCAAGACCACAGGCCTAAAACCAAGAAGATTCTACGATTAAGGTAACTTCGAAATGTAGCGTCTTTTTGTTTTAAATTTAAACTGGATTCATAATCGGGCCTTTCTGCATTCATACTTGGACACTAAAAAGAGATGGAATGTACAGATGTAGAATTTATGTCCGAAACTGGTTTAAGCAGGCGATATATTTCATTTTCATAGCTATTCTAGTAGTTTTTATCGTATCGTTTGTAAAAAAAGGATGAGCGACTCGAGGAACAAAACAGTAAAATGCATAAAATCCTTGGTTGCATGCAACAGCGCTGAAGAAAAAAGTGCGACCAAAGTGTGACCAGAGACCACCTCATCATCATTCCCGTTGTGCTACTTGTGCTGAATGCTGTAAATCTTGTATTATTTATTTTATGTAAATTTTTGAAACAAAACAAAATAAAAAAAACTAAAGTTCCTAGTTTCGGGATGCGCATTCTCCTAACAAGCGAATCAAGACGTCGCGAAAAAATATCTACATGTAATCTTTCTACTTATTTTGCAGAGAGGATATTTTCTGCAGAAATTATTGCAACAAAACTTGGCGATCCGGACAAGCATGTTGCCGTTAGTTTACATGAACACATTAACGATAACAAAGAATGAAACACTGAATAATCAAATCGTTTAAGTATACACATCTTTAACATCAACCAACCTGCTCAGATAGAAATATTAAGTGTATAAAATAATGTATAAATTGACTTCAGCATGACACAAGCTATTAAATATTTAATGGATCAATTTTCTTCACATCCTCTCGAAAAAAAAACATGCATTCCAACTCAATCAAGTACATCTGATCTTCTTGCATGAGAAATAGGTTCAGCAACCTTATAGTTCAAAGCGCACAGAGTTTCGTTTGGGGCTTTATGAAAGTCTTCATCAGACAAGAAATTGAGAGAAAATGTACAACTGAATTGATGGGTAATCTTGTGAAGTCCAACTAACTTGCACCGACGATCAAAAAATGTTGAAAGTACCCGCTGTTATAAAATGTCAGCTTGATCTCTTGTCGTGCAACAAGGGAATTTCTTTGTGGCTACATATTATGAACCATCAAACGTGTCAAGATCAAATTTTTATTGAAAACAAGTCTCTCGCTAAAGTGTAATTTTAGATTATTTTGAAAATGTTTTTAAAATTGATTGTGCTGCATATTACATTTTCCCAATTTTAATGTTTGACTTATGACGATGACACATGACATCTTTATACTCTACCAGAGTAGTAAAGCATAGCGCATTATACATGGACATGTTACAATAACTGCGTTATAGCCGTTCGACACGCTCTTTTCATCTAATTTTATTGTGACCTTTGGAAAGCTATAGTGCCAAACCCAGGCAAATCGTTGAAATTTTTATGCACTGGTAGGTTTTGTCAAGTAACATCGTGCACAAAAATATTCGTCTACATACTATACTAGGAACTAGGCACCATGAAGACGACAAGGCGATGCATTGTCATTGTGGAGGCAGACGTAATCTTTATGTTATCTAACAACAAAGAGAACTTAACTTAAAAAAACCGTCCTCCCATTCTACGCTCTTTTGAGACAAGCTTATATATTGTTTGCTTTGTACGATACTCCTGTTCGTGTGTAATTTTAAGTCATGTAAATTGCATGTCTAAAGGCAAGCAGATATGCAGTGGTAAGTAGTCCTTGAAGTTAAATTGAACATCAATTTAGAATATTCATCAGTGCAAGAAAATGAGATGTTTTGCTGTGTAATATTCTCAATATAAACTATCTCCAACTACAGCGCGATTCTCAGTTTTTTGCGTCTTATTGTCGTTTTTATATCTCAAATAGCATGGCTAGTTAAGGACTTTTCTACTATGTTGGTCCTTTAAAGAAAAACAGTACCACACAGTCTAAAATTATTTTCCGCGTGTATATCTGTATGTTTTATCGCAATGTAGCATCTCGTCTCATATTAATCCTGACTATTTTGAAGGAACAATACATAGAAAGCCCTTAGAGGTACAAAAATTTGACCTATTGAGTTATGTGTGACTTATTGTGGCTATTTTTATTACTCTCTAAAGAAACTCGACCTCTCTGAAGATATAGACTGTGCGTTGTAAATAAAAAGTCGTTTGGTCTAGTTAAACTATGACTCTATGACTGCGGCGACATTGGCAGACGTGTAAACAGTAAAATTAAGGTAGAGCGCAGCGGCACGTGGAAATCTGTATGATTTTCTCCCTACTACTGTGTACTAGTAGTGGCGGTGATGATGACGACATGACTGTGACGACGATGCATGAGAGAAGCGAGGTGATCATAATATTTTGTTTTCGTTTTCATTAAAATGCTGTGCCACTCGACTCTACACGAGAATAATTATGGATATCACCATCCACCTAACAACGCGGAACAATAGGTACGACTCAGCAGGTATACCAGATTCCTTGTGCAGATTCATTTGATTTGCAATGCAAAATAGCGCGTAGCGCCTTCCTCCACGCACCTACATACATATGTAACATAATCTCCTCATCGCTCGTCATCAACCCATTCATTTGTTTTCCTAAAAACTCTATTACACGAAAAAGTATTACTAAATTGTTTGCACTAGTTGTAAAAATGACTTTACGAAGGTAAACGTGGTAAAGCATCGTAGGTTCTTAAAGTGATGTATGCGAATATGCGAAATGACAGACGACGGTGTGTAATTGAATCCAGTTATCGCACTGTATGCTTAACTGCTCACATTCATCTTCCCCCAAAATGCTCAGGCATGCCTGTCATTGTTGTATTGTTACAACGATTTTGAACAACAATAACTGCATTGCGTATATACATTACATGACGATGATATATAGTTTTTGGGCAATTAAGGTATTATTGTGCTCTTGCGATGAAGAAAATACAAAACATTAGTAGAACACATTAAGGAAATATAATGTTTAGCTGAAAGACAAATGCCATATAAAGTCCTCAACGACAAGAAGAAATGCCCAATATACATAAGTGCATACCATTTTCATATTTGGATTATAATTAATTACTTGATGCACGAGGCACGATAAAAAATGATTTATTATTCAAGGCAATATTATAATTATGGATAACTCGCCTTTTGTACCTGGAGAGGTGGGAGACCCTGTTGATGAGTATCCGTTGCTGCCAAGGCTTGACGAAGAGTCAAACTTGGACCTAGTAGAACCTGTCTTTGAAGTCATATTGAACACAAGCCTTGTTCCTCCACTTGTAGTGTCGTTGTGTGTCCGTATCAAGTTGGGCGGCGGGGGTGGTGGACGAGGAGACTTTCCAAAACTTTGATTGTCTTAAGAAGATTCTTAGTTACAATGCAAACTCACACGGTCACAATACATGCAACTTGTAACAAACAACTGGGCTTGAGAAATGAACGCGAAAGTATCTCACTGACTTGTTCATATACTGTTAGTCGTTCGTCGTATCATTCATCACTACTATTCACCGCACTTGCAAACACGTTCAAAATTTATCTCCACACACATTCCTACGTCTCACCTTCTCGGCTGCATTTAAGCTTCGCTAATACCACCGCCTGCTCTTCGTATGTTTCGTTGCTGAGAACTCTGTGAAAATTACCAAGAATAAAACTTGTCAAACCATGTTATTATTACACAGAGAACTTGACTACAAGGAACTACACTAGAAATGAAACAATTTATAATTTTCTCACAACATATCCACGTTATTACATTACTCTACAGATAAACATGCGGTCAGATTCACTTCTTTGTGCATTTATTTACCTAACCTTTGCGACTTTGCTTAGGATTTATACTTTTGATACATATAAGTGTGTAATTTTGAAAGATTCAACTTTTTCACGTATGAGACATTCCTATTATTATTACTATTATGCAGGCTACTTGAGCGCACATCCGTTTTTCCTGCAGTGTAAGCCGTTCTGCTTAATACGGAATTCGTGTGCAGCGTGTACACTAAAAGTAATCAAGAATCAAGATGCACATCTAATGGGTTTGTCTCTTCGTTTCTCTTGTGCGGAAATGGCTTTCAGAGAAAGATCAGAGGGATCAACCCATCCGTGTGCTAATTCAAATTCAAACTGACTCGCTCAATACCATTCAAATGAACTGATAGATGATGAGATGATTACCGAGATGGTAATAATAAGGATGAGCAATGGCAAAGTAAATATATGATAGGAAAATGACATTTGCTCCACGCCACACTATTACCACTATTATTGCTATTGATTGAATGAGCCACGACTGACAATGAGTTTAAAGGAAACTCAACAGGTAAAAGAGAAGAAAAAAAATCATGAAACAACAACCTCACAGACAACTTTTGTTCACTTTTGCAATATCACTATATATACGTGTAGCTATGTATAGGTATTTTGCACTTTGTCTGCACAGTTTTGTTAAAAAATAAAGATTTCCTCCTTAAGAAAACGGTACACGTCTGACTGAATGTAATAGTAATAATAATACGGGGAATGCGAATCCATTAATAATGAAAAGAGAGAGGACACATTCTTGTATTACACTTCTTCTTTTTACCTTGCCATTCAACTCAGCAGAAGGATTTAGCACATGTACAGGAGATGGAACGAAATGGAGAGAGAGCAATGAAAAGGAAAGATTCTCTCATTTCATGCAGTTCTCTCTCGTCTCGTCTGATTGTCGGTGATACTGTTTTGAGCACTGCAAAATCATGAACTGACAGGGACGAGCACGAAGTTGCGGCAGTTTATTATTGTTGCTGAGAAAAAAGGCTCTACAGCTACAGCAGTTCCTAAAGAATGGAGGACTGTTGACTAACTAGAGAGAGAGAGAGACAAGTAGAGTTTTCTGTTATTATTACCGACGACATGAAAATGCAACCATGTCATGCAAAACGATGCAATAGTATCATCGAAAGATTATTATTATATGATGAGATGAGGATCTCTTGTTCACTCTAGCCTAAAAAATAAGAGAGTGGCAACCCTAAACAACAACAGTAACCCTTTTGTTGAATATCACATCTCTCTTTCTCTCTAGTAACTCGGCTCTCCACCAACAGCAGTTAGTTACGTAGTTTCAAAAGAGTCGCACAATTGTAAATACCCCTATTATTATTATTACAGTGTACACGGCAGGCAGTAGTCACTTTATTTGGTAGGGAAGACGAAGAGTGCAAAAAAATCCCAGCAAAGTAATGTACCTGCGAATGTATGTATGTATGTACGTATCTGTTCATATTATTTATAATACGACAGTGATGACGGCGATGATCAGAACGATCTTCATCGCCTCTCACACAACCCCCACCAAAGTAATGTAAATGTGTGAGTACCTACTTTGCTGCAATTTTACGTACTTGCACACTACACACACAACTAGCTAAACTACTACTACACCTCAACTAACTAGAAACATAATGGGTAAAACGCTACCTTTTCGAAGGAAAATCTCTACACAGTAACAAAATATGCCAGCACCGCGGCAGCAGAGCGACCGACCACTGTTACTCCATGCACCTCACCACTATACTGCGTTCAAGCCTGAAATTGTGCTCAGGTATGTTTATCATCGTCATCTCAGGCTTACCTGTTCATGAGGACGATCACAGGGAGGACGACGATGATTTCTAGTTTGATGTAATGGTAGTGGTGGTAGGTAAGTAAGTAGTAAGAACGTTCGTACGCAACGAGCTACAGAGGGAGAGAGATGGAGCAACGACAAACAATGTTACAGAATGAGATTTTTTGACTGCGCTGCATCAGTGGTGCTGTTGATGCGGTCCTCACAATGCCGTTGCCATTTATCAGAAGAAGTATATTATGTAGTGGAGGAAGAGAAATAAAACTTAACTAGCTGGCTGGCTGCAATGCTACTCCTGAAAATGAACTGTTTGTAAGTAGCAGTAGAGCTTTAGGAATGGCAACAACAACAACAGGTTGCAATAACATTAATCCAACCGAAAGAATGCATTTTTATTTTGATTGGGTGCGTTGCTCGTATGAGTGTGATGTGTTCTCTTTCTGTCACTTCATCATCGTAGACTAGCAGCGTATAGAGCAGATTTGGAGGCAGTAGAATAAGGAATCATGATGACACGGCACGCATTTATGATCTAATCTAATCAAAGCTAAACTGGGAACCGAAATGAGTTGTAATGTTTGTTGTTTTGACTGTTATTTTTATGACTAAATTTATGTACTTTTGTGGCCAAAATAAAATAGTTTTGCACCCTTGCTACTTTTTCGCCTCCTTGATTAGTATATTGTATTGTGTGCCAGTGTCTGTAAATTTCCTGATGAAATGTGAAATGAGATGAGATTCCTCAACGGTACAATTTTATCCTGGGGTTGGGTTAAAAAAATAGGAATGCTGAAGAGGAACGATGATGATGTGATGATAGTTTGAGTACAAGCTCAGCTCAATCATCGTCCAATAATCGCATACTATCTATCTAAATAGTCTGCTGTTGATGATAACAACTACCCCCGCCACAACGGCTGATGATTATACGACGGTGACGGTCATGATGATGACTGTGAACTTCAAAATACTTTATTATTGAGGCCTGGCCTGTCATCAACCATGCAAACGGCACCACATAACAACGTAACAGCGTCTTATAAAACATCAATCAGTTTTAGTGGTACTTTTCTAGAGGATTTACAAGAACGCGTACAGCAGCAGCGGAATTTAACTATCGAACAAATCTGGCTAACTATGAAAAGGCTGGTTTTAATAATAATAATAATAATAAAAATTTTAATGAAGCCAGGAGATAAATAACCACGCGAACTTGAATAATTTACAAGTGTAACATCAGCCCATCTCACTCATCATCATTAAGATCAGAGTACAGCCCCAGCAAACATACCTTTAAACAAACTCTCGCTTGACACTAACTGTCAATCAACTTTTTTCTTCTTATGGCTGCCCTGAATGAAAAAAGTCGAGTAATTAATTATTAGAATTTTGCACCATGCATATAATCTGTATGCTAATGCACGACACACAAGAAATCTTACAATCTTCGCTATTTTTTTTACGTCGCCTGCCACTACAATGCAAGAGTTCAAATGAAAAATTATTATTCCGCTTTGAAACGCAAACGAAATTAAATTGATGTTGATATCGTAATGACGTTTACTTGTCTTTTTTTCACAGGTAGCCAACTTGAAAAACAAGCAACTATTGCTATTGATAATGAAAATGATATGTTTACACTTTACCCTATAACTAGTATGCATTTTTCTCTGCATATATACTTCTAGGCGTAAAAAGAGTCGACATAAAAAACAAATAAAACCTTTTTTTTTACAAAATGTGTCCTGCCAGCCCTGCACTACACCACCATAATCATCACATATCCCTACCGCACCGCCACCATTACCAACCAGTTTACTATTTTCTCTGCAATTCTATACATCTATAAGAAGCTTCAATTTTTTTTACACTTTTTAGGTTTACTTTACTACTTAATACCAGAAACAACTTACACGGATAGAACATGACGTGACGCTAAAAAGAAGCCTCATCCTCGCTCCTTACTACGAAAATGCTACATTTTGTAATAATAGTTGTAATAAAACATGTTGCAAATTTTTCTTCCATGTTTTCTCCCTAAGAGCTCTTCTGCCTGTTCGGTGATATTGCAACTACCTCCACCACCACCTTCACTTGTTACGTATATACTACCAGCTTTTATAAAAAAAAACTCGACTGCCGAGTTTCTATTAGAATGCACGATGCACGCCAAGCATATCATTATTATTACCACTGTGGGCACGAAAAGTATAATAACAATAATGAAACAAATTCAGATGAATGTCAAAGGACCCTGGCCTACATCTTTTTTTCAGTTCTGCGGGTGTTGTTGCTGCGGACTCTTCTTCTCGTCTGTTTTTATTATCGTTGATCGTCATCATCATCCTCGTCATGACATGTATATGCATATGAGAAGTGAGTACCACGAGCAATGATCCCGAATTATGTGGCGTTACATTCATGTTTAAAAACGCATATAATCCAACAGGTTTGATATTATTTTACCTGAATAACTCACTACTTCTATAACTATACAAGATATTATTTTGTCAAATACTTATATATGTACTTCATGGAGTTGGTGCATGTGGTTTGGCTGGTAGCTTCGTTATAATGCTACTGTGAGTGAGGAGGATAGAAACTATGATTGCGTTTTAGCTTACACCTCACCTCACCTTCCCTTCCTCTATTAACATTTTATGTTGATATTTTCTCACCTGCCTTGTTATGATTCTCCAACCTGTTGCGACGCTTTTGCTAGCGCTGCTGCTGCAGATCTTGCCATTGCCATAAAAATAAAAATCATATAAATGCAATAAAATTTTGTAAGCTAGGTTGCATTCATGAGCAGGAGGATTGGTCTTATAAATAATAAAAACACTATATAATGGATTAAAATATTTTACGATGACGAGATGGGATGGGATGTTACCTTTGTGGTTAAAAACTAAATTAGAATCCAAAAACTGTTTACCTAAATAATATGCACATAATGCATGCGTATTCAAGTTGGTAAACCATTATATTATTATTACTGACTGAGAAGGAAAAATGTTTTTTTATTGTTTGGTAGGTCTGCTGGATAGAACTGGCTTTTCGTGTGTTGCGTTTGTTCCAGTTAACTTGACTATGTAATAATAGACATTCTTTTATATTTTCGATATAGTTACGGTGTATGAGCGTATAAAAGTAAAAATGGTGACGCTGCGAAGCATTCCTCAACAAAACAATAAATGCTACGTAGGAATCATACAATATTGTTCTTCGCACGCATATGTCCAGCTTGTATATAATATTTTGTATGTGTGTCCTCCTCGTTTTTTTCGTTTTACTGACACTATTGAAAAGTAACAATAATTACAGCAGCCAACGGCCCTCACATCAACATGATCATGATGTGTGTTGCTAGTGAAGTGGAAGATGAGCTTAAATCATAGAGGTAGTAATATACATAATACCAAATGGATACACAATATATTAATGGCTATGGGTTGGTGTGTATTATTGAGAATGTTGTGTTTTGTGTTGTGATGTTTAAAAAATTTGCCTGGAGCAAAAATACCTTTCCTGTTGCACAATCGTCATCATCGAAAGTCAGGGTTATTATGTAGATTCGTTTATATCAAGTGGATGCTTGCTTACCTGTTACCTGACTAGTGACTACCATACTCGCTCCGTGTGTTCTTTTGTTTGGGCTTCATGATGGGAGTCCCTAGAGTTTGATATGCCACATGCCTACCTTTGACTACGACGACTGACTCTTCTTTTTTTTACATACGTGCTATTTAAGCAAGTTAAGCTCACGGTGTAAGTCATAGTCATGAACGTATAAGCAATCATCATAATGTAGAGTAAATGATGATGTAATAATAAATACTTTTGCCCGTTTATCCTGTTTCTCCTATAATAATATTATGCTTATAAATACTTTGGCAAAGAGTGGACTGTGACTGGGAGCTGGTACCCAACAACCCAACATTTTACCGATGTGAACATACATAAATTTGCGTGCCTGTGTTGGTACCTAAGCTATTTTGTAGGTGTTCTTGAAGCTGAAATGTGTATCCATTATAGAACAGCTTATGACATGACAAGGCAGTAAAAATGACGTCATGGTTGTTTTTAAGATGATGATGATGGGGTTTGTACTCATCTTTTGGATGTGCTTTGGAGTACCATTTTGCTTTGCAGAAGAGGAAAAGAAAGATTTTGTTTGCCGATGCATGCAAAATAGAAAAATAAATATAACTATAACACAGATAATGAGCGCGATGAACGAGGAAGAAACAACAACAACAGCAAAATACTTGGTGAAAAAT
Organism: Callyntrura guangdongensis; assembly: GCA_027744295.1. NCBI lineage: Eukaryota > Metazoa > Arthropoda > Collembola > Entomobryomorpha > Paronellidae > Callyntrura > Callyntrura guangdongensis. The sequence continues at coordinate 21,270 of JAHZNB010001651.1, forward strand.
TATTGACTCAATGATTTCTAATCTCTCCTAGAACAGCAATTAACCTACAACCAACGATTGTCTTACCTATAATTTGTTCCGGTATTGGGCCAGGGTTGAGATAATACTCGTTGAGGCGTTATGGCTGAAACTGGATTTATCGGTAACTGGGATAGATGTTATACTGGACTTGCTGATAATACGTTGTACAAAAAAATGCGTCACGTACGTTCGTTTAGAGGTATAAATTGTCATGCATCCCAGATACCACTGGCGATTACTGTCCTGTCTAACAATTTTAGTAGCTTTTACGCTTCCTTTTCACTTTTCACTCGTGCACGATCTATAGATACATAAATTGATATACAGATAAAGGAAATAATATGATTTTCGACGACAGTTGAATTACCAGTTAAAGTAAAACTGAAGAAGAGGATAATGGCTAATGGAAAAATTGTAGAGAAAAATATGTACCTGCCACTTACACTACAACACCGCCGGTGAGGATGAGACCTAACCAGTTAAGTAGCCATTGTCAGAATTCTGATTGAAATTTTCAACCTGAGTAGACAATTGAATGGAATAAATCCAAAACTTTTGTGTGTATGTATTCACATTTATGATGAGCCAGGTCGTTACTGACGAAAAACTGTTTTAATTAACATTGAATTGAATGGTTATTGTTTTGTAAGCGCGTTGATGAAATCATTTCCATTAAATGATAAATTCACTACATATACATTCGCTTTTTGTTCATTAGCGCAGCTTTACTTTATTCGGATATACTTTACAATGAGGTAACATATTATTTGTCTATGCTGCTATCAAAAAAATAATAGCCTGCAAAACGATTTAATGCTAACATTTTAACTCTGTTGACATTAAACTCTCGCTCTGCATACATTCCATTCGAGTGATGCAACCAGAGTCCAATAGTATGAGCCTATCTATATGTACATTTACGATGAATGCAGCATAAAAATGATTATGTTAGCTAAAACGACAAGCAACAACAGAACACATGGAACTTTACTTATTAACTTTTTTTGGCTTTAATAACGGTGAAATTGGAAACAACTGAATTAACAAGAAATTCGATTATACATTTTTAAATTATTCTCTAAATGTTTTATAGCTTATTAGCTTACAATAATTAATTATGTAGATGGTACTATAATAATTATATTATTTCTAACGTAAAGTAACGTAACTAATGATTGAATACACATGATGACGCGTCTTACAAACCACACAGTACGCTAAATTTTTATATTTATTTATACTAATGGAATATGGTACTAGCTTTACCTAAATCGTTTAAGCAAACAATTATTGCGTTTATTAGGGAAGCGGGATCTGCTTTTGTGAATCATTTTGTTAACAAATCTATATCAAACAAAAAATTCTCAATAACTTTACACTTTTGATATACTTATCATCCAACACTCATAAAATGTAAATAACTTCGCGCTCGTTCATTGACTTCTTTAGGACAACATAAAGCGATATGAAATCATGGTCGGAGGTCGTATTATTGGGCTTCAGTAAATCGTCTACAGCTCGCTCATGCAAATGTTTTAATTAATCGACTTAAATACATTTATTAATGAATATGTATACGAGGAAAGATATCGATTATAGTTTTTATAGCAGGCTATCAGCAAAGTCATTAGATTTTCATCGTTATTTTTTGTTTGTTAATTAACGAGGATTCTTCGGCGAAAGAGAAAAAATCTTTACTTTAGTAATGTGTAATAACAATAAAAGTGGAAATATCAGTTGAAATGAAGGAGGATATGTTTTTTTTGATTTGATGATGAAAGCATAAAAAGAACGAACAATAGGTTGTACAGTTATTTCGGAGTTAAGAATGTATTTACAATAATGGGCTTTTGTACGGACTTTTTCATGTACTTAATCTTGTATGTGTAGAAACGGCCGTGACATTTGCTGAAACTATCGAATATGTTAGTATTATGTTAGTTATGTATGACTGTCATATTTCTTTGTAAAGCTGTGCAGAGATTAGCAACATCATGACAAAAATATGCCTACGGAAGACGTAAATGTAAAAAATGCGAAGCGACAGGGAGGTAAATTATTGTTGTAGGCGGTCCAAACAGAATGGCTTATCGATAGCTTGTGAAAGCACGGCTTACTCATTCATGGCATCGCAGTTTCACTTCACAACTCGTCAGAGGAGAAAAAACTATTAAAGTACTGCTATTTCATATCCCTTGGTATTTTTTTGTATGCACGAATCTAAGCTCAAAAAGATGAAATAAATTACATTGGTACTTTGGTACATGACACGACATTTTAAAAGATTGACAATAAGCCATAAATTTGTGTGATGTTGCTTTTCAAGAAGTGAAGAGTTGAAGAGGAAGAGGGAAAATGGTAACAAAAAAGGATTTTTTTTCAATACTTGTTGTGGTAGCTTGTGTACTAAGACAAGTTGTAGTTTCTGTTGTAAATAAGTAACGATGATAAAATAATAATAATAATAATGACTTTTCTAAATGAGACGATTAATCAGATAAGTCTACAACAACGTAGCTCTTCATGACACCTCCGTCCATCGCTTTAATCAGGATTTCACTGGGTCGACACACCAGCACCAACTCCACTTCCTGCCATGCTCTTTGACCCGACATGAATTTGAGTTCACAGCATTTCTGCACCGATGACTCCGTAACAAACTGTGTAATGAAAAAAAAGAAAGGAAACCGAATGAAGGCCTGACGAATTGGCAAATTGAATGTCTGACACCTTACAATTTTCATCGTTTTCTCTCCCTTGTGCCAAAATAATATATTGCAGTTTAATCAGCTCATTATAAAACTTCAGGGTAATAATTAAATGGCAAACAGTAGGAGGAATTATTTTGATTTCAAACAACCTGATTGTTTTTTCTGAGGCTATGCGCGGTGGACATGTGCACAAGTTCGTTTTTATTGCCGCAGCTGCGTGCATGCATGAACACCTCGATCACAATTTTAATGCATAATAAAAAGACAAAAATAAAAAAGTTCGTGTAATAAGTAGGGTTGTACTCTTATTAGTTTCTTTTCTTACCTTAGGCTCATCGGGAGACTTAAACAGTGGTAATACCAGCAAGCTTTGCCCTGGCTGAGCTCCAACATAGGAACGTTTAATGATCACTCGATTCAGCTCTAGTTCTTGATCAGCTTTGATTAAAGAGTCCCATACATCAGCGCACCAGGATTTGCCGTCTCGCATGACTCGTTTTTCTGTGTAAAAAAATTCAATCTTTTTAAAAGCCTTGTAGTTATATGAGCATTTGTCATTCATATTTCAATCATTTCTTCAACATCCCCACGCCGATTCAGAGAACCCCAGTGTCCCTAAGAACGTTGATCAGTGTATAAATTGCTATGATGCATTCCAAATGTCAAAAAGAGTAATGCCACGCAATTCGTCAAATCAAACGTGATAAAGTAACAGTAAAAATTTCTGTCAAAATAACTGAAAAAAATTATTTCTTAATTGCTATGATGCATTCCAAATGTCAAAAAGAGTAATGCCACGCAATTCGTCAAATCAAACGTGATAAAGTAACAGTAAAAATTTCTGTCAAAATAACTGAAAAAAATTGTTTCTTTTTCTTTTCTTCATTCAATCGTTTTGATATCCAGACAACATGTGAGTCACAATCAAGAGTTTTTTTTATAAAGGAGTGATGGACTTTTGATGATGAATGCATAGCCAAAAATTCTGCTGATGAACAACTTTTTTCGACTGGTGCACATACCTTCAGGATGGGTTTCTTCAGAGAATGGTGTCAATTACACCAACACCTATGCTAAACCGTGATCTAATGACGAGACGGGGTGCGAGATTTGTTACAGATATTGTTGACCCTTGTAGAACAGCAGCGTTGTATTCCTAAAAACAATAAAAATGTTATAATTCGTTTACAGCAAGTTTTTATCATGTCTGTCATGTCGCCTTTACATGTGAAGAGAGTTACTGTCGTCGTGCAAATCGACACTGTGAGCATTAAGCTGTTAGTTACAGGACAGAGTAGACATTTTGATATCTGAATTTGATAACATCGTTTACAACCACGATATTAAAATATACTGCGATTGAAAAGTCATGTATTCGTCATATCCTAGACAGTTAAACTCTGCATCTGTTTGTTTCAGGCAGGTTTTGTATTCTTTTTTCTTCTTTTTACCAAGAATAAAAATGCGGGATTTTGCTTGGGTTGCATTTTTTGGGTATTTTACCTTTGGCACATGAAGTGTCGCACCAAACCCTTTCGCGACTGCTTGTATAGCATCCACGTAAAATTTAGCACCTGCTCTACCGCCCGTCACTATTATGTGGTCGAATTTGTGTTTTTTCATTGAGGTCATAACTTTATCGTTTACGTAGTCGAGAAGGGGTTGTAAAAATCGTTGCATCTTCCAGTGAGGGATTCCTATTGCCCCAGTTTTATTCCAAACCATGTCTGACGATTCTAATGCATCGTCAACCTAAACAGAATTTTATTACAAATTTAATTTTAGATTGCAACTACAAATAGTTAACTGTTAGAGATACATTTTAAAGCTAGATTGATATTATCACGTACCTCCATACTCGTAAACCTTCTGAAATGGTCTACAAAACTGGATGGCACGAAAACGTAATAATTTTGTTTGGACAGTGGATCAAAACGATTTTTGGCATGTTCAAATTCAGTCATCACTTTGAGCCAGCCGGCTTTGTGCTTGTTCTGGTAGTTAAAAATATAGGTGGGGGTAAAAACTGAGGAGAGCTCTACTTCAAATAGCGACTCTGGGCCTGAAATAAAAAAAAAAAGAAATAAAAACTTTAAATAAATTCTGAGCACAAAATTAGTTATTAGTTTGTTTTGCAAACAATAAACTTACTATCTATCAGAGGTTCACTGCGTGGTAGAATCAACTGTCTCAGTTTCCCCTCAGTGACTTGGTAGCCACTAAAATGTAGGTATGCAGCTCCGCAATCCACCGAAAGATATGACATTTCTGAAAAATACAATCACGTATTGTAATAATTTCTCATTAATTGCAAACGCAAGCTTTTTATCATAAAATTTCATTTTTATGTATTTGTCTGTCTGACCTTTTGGAATAGATTCTTTGTTCAACTTTGATTTCAAAGCATGAAACGAATATAATCCAGTGGCACAAGAATCTTCTATCAAAGCGACGGAGTCACCTTCTGATAAAACGCCAGCCTGAAAAGAATAATTATTGGATATTTTCGTTTGATTAAAATTTCATCTTTAGGCATTTCATACATATCTGAACTACAAAGATGGAACATAATAAAAATTAAACGTTTACAATGTACAAAAGTATATTTATACGTAATATATGCACATATGTTCATCTACCAACAAATTTTGCGAAAAATAATCATGATGGTTTCATAATGATTTTATTGTTAAAACTTAAAGTTTAAGACCACAAAACAACTTATGGATGCAAAGAAAACTGTAGACACAATAATAATAATCTATAAGTTGTAGATTACAGGTGAAATCACCATAATCCTTAATGGTTAGTTATAACGAGACAAAAACAATGGAAGCTTAGGGTGTTGTCTCTTGTCTCCATGTGGTAATCGGTTGGGTGGCCGGATGTGAGACATTTGCACAATTGCATACATAACAATATACGCTCAAGTAATTCTTAAAATATCATTGTGAATACCTCGCTATATGACGTTATATTTTTTAATTATCATACCTCTAATGCAGCCTCACGTACAAGTTGTCTTGCTCTCAGATCAAACGTTGACGGAATGGCAATGAGAATAACCATTGGACCTGGAGGAACTCCTGTTTAATAAAAGAAGAAGAAAATATATTTAAATGGAAGGTTGTATACTTAAATGCTTAAGACAATTCGACACACTCACATGTGCTTCTACATGCTATCATCATTATCATTTTAAATGTAGGGCAAACAGGTGGCAAGTACATAGTAGCTGGTTGTAATATAACACCTAACATATGTTAATTCATGTTGTTCAATTTATTAATTCAAACCACATCCTGTCTTGTCCTAGACGCTTCTTTGTCATACATCAATTGAACATTGAGCGCATTGATATATTACACAGAAACCGTGAGTAAGAGTAAGAAGGTTGAAGGTATATAACTGTTGGTTTTAAAGTTCAATATCTCAGTCATCGTACAGAATATATTATGAAGCAGCAATTTTATACTTTACCTTTCTTTCTCTGACTAATCTGCTCCATGGCTTGGCGTCCGTAATGGCGAATGGTTGACTTCATCATGAATATTAAATCATCGTCGCTGGCCTTAGAGTCAAGGGTGTAAGGGAAACTTTTCGCTTCGTGGAAATGTTCTCTCCATCTCCACGATAGCTGCCCATGAGCATCATCAGTAAGGTATTTGTCAAGCGCTTGAAAACCAAAACCAGGTCGAATTGACTGAGAAGTTTCTTCGTCTTCATCCCCGTCCAAATATAAATCATCGAACATAACCCACGATGGGGCTTTGTGAGAAGCTGGGCAAGAAGATCCTAATATGCAAAGAGAATCTATAAACATTTCATCTCAAGGAAATGCGCTTCGTTCATTTCAGTGGCTTGTTTTCTTTAACGATATGCACATTAAAATTACAAATTACCTCCATCAACATTTCCAATACGAACGAATTCAGGCTCCTCTTTAATCCAATAAGCATATCCGCTTCCTCTACTGCCTAAATCTAAAGCTATCACACATGACGGGAGGTCATCACGGGGATTTTGTTTCTCTGTCCTCTTTTCTCGGTTAACCTATGTAAGAAAGTAAGAAACGAAATGAAATTTTTTATAAGTAGTCAGAATAGAATATGGCATTTCAATATCAACCTCGGATTCCTTGACATTGCATGATTAACTCCCTGCGGACAAACAAACTGGTTCAAAAAGCATTTTCTAGATAAAAACTTTTTACAGAAGATGTATAGCTATTTACAGTCAAAACTACATAGTTGATCGTTTCATTCTTTCTTTTAGTGGATTTTTCTACATTCAAGATTCATAGGCAGCTTCTTCATTACACGCTTTCTTTTACTTGGATCAGCAAAATTTGTCAAAAGTAAGAAAATACTTTGATGTTTACGAAACCTCTCTTAAGTAAAGTTAACAGCTACTTGTAAACAAGAAGTCAGGCTGTGAAACTCTTTTTGATGCGCACATAATACTTGACATTTTTCATTCTGATACTCATCCAACCCCATAAAGTTCTTGAGGAATTTTGTCAGTCATTTTTCAGCAAAACGCTTCAAGAATGAATTAACAAGTACGTGATGAGTCAGAAGAGACTGCCGTTAGCAATTTTTAGGGGAAAATGTAAAGAAGGATGAGTTTTTATTTTAGAAAAATGGTTAAAAGAATACTTGAACATTTCATGATTACGTATGATGGACAAAGTTAATTATGATCATGAAGATGTAAAGATACTACAAAAATGAACATTATGATGAGTAGTACGACATGTTGACTTGCCCGAGTTTGACACTAAGTTTGTTTAGAAGATGATACCTGTTGCCATTTTCCCTAGTTGTCCTCCATTTTACAGCCGTCAAATCTTTACACGTACCTAAACCTAAACCTTAAGCAAATTATGAGGATAAACTACTACGTAAATAGAACAATATGCAAATATTGTAACTTGCAACCACATTAATTGCTTGCTGGTTTCGTCTATCTTTGATTCTCCTTGTATCTCACCAGATTAGCCTTGAAAATAACCCTGTGTGCCGATTTACTTAAGTATGTGCATATCTAATGGTATAGGGTTATTATCGATAGTTTTGCGAGGCGGACTAAACACAGTCATCAGCAATTAAAGTAAATGGACACTTTTTTGGACAATATAGCTTGTTAAAAGATGTATTAATGTAAAAAGTACATACACATTCAGCAATTCAAAGCAACACCAACACACCCGCAGGTCTTTATTGTAAATAATGGTGGTGGTAACGAATGTCGGCAACAAAGAGTATAAATTAAAATCTATTTAAATGCAAGTAATCCTTGAATGATCATTCGTTCTACTCAATTATTAATGTGTGTACTAGACAAGATTAAAATGCAGGGTTGACTGTACAGCTTGTGTAAAAAGTGCTTCACTACTACTCTAATGAAAAGCTTTGGTATGCAATATGCGCCTGTCATGTAATGAAGAAGTCATTCGAATGAACCACACCGTTTGAATGGTTACAAAGAGATGAAACATCATGCTAATTAAGTGGACATTGTTTTTTCTTTACGTCGGTCGGTTTGACCGTATCTTGGTTGTTGTTTACCTACGCTTTGCTACTACCAAAGTGGTATAAAGTGATTTGCATGTCAAGTAAAATTGGAGGATAAAGTGCCGACCGCTCACTGAGTTACGAAGTCAAGAAGCGATTTATTTTTTGACAAGTATCTTTTTTAAAGGTTGATTGAAGAAACTTGTAATATCGGATTGAACATGGAATTTTTTTCGAGAAAATCTCAAATCTTGAAATATATACACAGGACACGTACATGCAAAACCGTAATAAAAATTTTTTACTTCTAAAGAACATAAAAAGGTGGACCAAATTGGCAAACAAGATCGTTATCTCAACGCTCTTAGATGTGACAGATTAGATTAATTCGATCAACTGGGTTTTTGCTTTACGATATTGTATGTGGTTATAAAATCAAAAAGCCTAAATAAAATTACCAGTCTTAATTTGCTTTTTAAATCGCGAGGGACGCAGAGCTGCATTCTCTACTCTTTAAAATTCACCTTCAGAAGAGAATATCAATGCTTTAATTCGCTACCTTTACATTGGCCACAGAGATGTACTCAATAGAGTTTTCTCGCTCCTCATCTTGCTCGATGCTGCTACCATCCTCGTCAAAATTAATCACAGCTTCAACAACATCCGGAACTGGTATTGATATCTTGTCTTGTTGCAGCATGTCCTCGCAAAAACCTTTGAGGGAAGCTCGCAACGAAGAACGATTCCTGAAAACACATAGAATGTTTTGGTGATTGTGGTGAATGACGCTAAAGCAAAATTGGCGAAATAAAGCTATGGTTCAACTGTTCAATTTATGGTGACGACGGCTTTACAAAGTTGTAGCAGAGTATTAAACTCATCCTACTCACTACAAATTAGTTGTAACAACTTTTAAATATTTTACGGGTATTAAATGTTCAGTGGTTTTATGATTCAATTAAACTTTGTTGAAAGGAAGATCAGCAGGGGACGAATTAATTGAGGTTATTGTCGGTGATAAAATATACAGGTCTCTGGGATTCTTGTGGGTAGGTATTTCATTTTTTCGTGAATACACGCCTTTATTAAAATGTTCAATTGAAGAGTTGAGGTAAGCGCTATTTTTAAATTGAAACCCGCCTGTCCTATTAAATCCAAATATTTTAGTTATAAAAAAGAAACAAAAATTATTTTAAAAAAGACCTTACCATTCCGATGAGTCGTTCTTTGATATAGTTGATGCCGTCGATCCATCATACTGGTCGTCGCTCAGGTTATTACTGCTAATACTGTTAGCACTGCTTAATCCGAACCCTAAAACATGCCGATTCACAGCTTGTACTGGCACTTGAACAGAGGCTGTCCCATTCTCTGCCAGAAAATATAAAAAGTTATCAGAAATCATTTTACGATTATTAGGCGGTGAGGACACTTCGGGGGCAATCCAGGTCAAACTCGTCATTATAATTAAATTAAAAATCAACAGGAGCACTATCAAATGTGTTATTTCACATTACACAAATAGGCACAGAGCTAGACGCGGTAAATAATTTCTGTTGGCCGACTGAACGATATACTACAGTATTATAAATGTGCTCCTTTTGAAGCCAATTGCACAAGTCTCGATATTATGGTTTCAAAAATGCAAGTGCGCCACGTCCCCAAAAAAGGACACATTAGGACGGTAATTTAGCCGTTTTTCCCATTCGCTTGATTTCAAAAGCGTAGTCGTTTGAAAACTACTGGCTGGCTGCACGTTACTGCTACGATCATAATGTAGGTAGGTAGGTATGTATTGTAAAACTGAAACGGCTGCGAATGTCATTAGTAGTCAGTTTTTAAAAGCGAGAGTGGTACAGACACCAATAGAATGTTTTGTCATATCTTGTGTACAAATCATCTAATTGTACAACGTGTTAATCCTTTCGTCGTGAATTCACAAGCATTTGATACTTTTTTAAACGCGCCGACAACGAACACCAACGCACTAAAAGATATTCTTCCGCTTTCTTACCAATTTGCAGATTGCTTTGCAGATATAAACTGGCAGTCAAACGCACGTGAAATTTACATACATATTAGGAGGAATGTGGCAAGCACACCTTCCTAGGCGGCAATGAGAAAATATATGACTGAATATATTTCTGCAATTATGAGTCAAGCTGTCAAAAACATGATAAGGAAAAAAAAAACGGCGCTTTGAGTTGTTCAATTTCATGGCTTTTTAAACTGATCTTTGCGTGAAGAACACATTTTTATTACTACAAGTAGAGGCCTGGCTGTTCATTCACTCTGATTACGCACCTGAGAAAAATGTCTACTTGCTTGATATACATCAGCAGACAAATCTTAATCGCGATTCATAGCACACCCAAAATCCTGAGATTAAAACGATCAGCTTCAGTGAGTTGCGAATCGTCGGCAGCAGCATAATTTGGTAAAATAGCTTTTACTAACTGATTGAACGAAACTATTGTAGTCCACTACTATTAAAACAACTTTGAGTTTGAATCTGTACTCATGTGCACATTTTACGGATATGGATAATTGATTAAATCATGTTGTAACTGTGTCATTCATTACATTATTGCGGTGGCAGTGGTGGAGCGCAATTCGTATTCTTTTAGACTTGCTTTCAAAATAAAAGAAATAAAAAAAGTTCGTTTTGATGTATATATATTTTTTTCAGCACGGAACGCAAGACAAATCCTTTCTAATTTTACCAGCCATTATATTCTACTGTTGTAATGCAAGTTGCAAATTGCAAGTTGAAAATTATGTATCAAAATTCAGTAACGATGTACTAAAAAATCATAAATAAACCGGGTACGTGACCTCTCTTGTCAAGAAGGGAGTAAGGGTTTGAATTCAGCAAAACGAATTAATTATTACTCCCCTCATTATAATAATATTATCAAGGTTTAATTATTGGATTTTCCCAATTTCATGGACCCCACGTTGTGCCTGCTACTCCTTGTGGGTGATGCTTAACTTGTGACTTGTGAGTCACAAGTTGTGACAACCAACGGTAGATGCAGGAACAAGTTTTATGAAATACAAGCTTCACTCATGAAATTATAATTTTTTCTTTAATATTCATACCATTGTTAACGGATATTTATTCAAATTATTCTTAAATTTCTCTATCATTTCCGTGAGTAATCGGTACTTTACCTCTAACAATGAAACTTACTCCCTGCCCACTAAAACCCCTTTTGTTGAATCATCATGTCAGATAAAACTTGCAGAATATCTTGGTAAACGACTCATCTCCTTATTTATGCAACAGTTAAAACAAGCATTAACATTACAAAAGTAATTTGAGTATCTAATTGCCCGTGCATAAATTTAGAACTGTTGATGAGTTGATAGTGTAACTTATGCTCATATTTTGGTTACGTATTTTGACTTGGATAATGTGTTACAATTTACAACCACGACTATTGTTTCTGTTTTAAAACGTTACATCCATCAACTGCCCCTCATCCTCTCCTCACAAAATACATGAAATTATACATTCTGCCATCCGTTAACACTGTTACGTATTTAATTGTCTTTGTTACATTGTTCTTTAACAATCCTGCCATATAGGAACTGTACACAGTTTGTGAACTGTTTAAAAGCGATAAGAATTGCACGTAATAATATCGGCATCACATACAGTAGAAAATATACGGTTTTCTTCCTGATTCAACATTCAACAGCCTCCCTTTCAAACTCTCAAAATAGTGCTTTTTGTTGACCATAGTTTCGGGGAAACAGTATGCATAAAAATTGAGCCCCAGTAACTATTAAAACAACAATAACTCACCGTGCTTCCCCATCATCCCAATGCGATCGGCCACACCACCTTTCGAGGAATTGTACTCAGCCTTGGAGGCCATTATTTCAGGTCCTTCTGGTCCGTTAACAGGTTCATCTTCATTGTACAAATCATTCTTCTGTTTTTGTTTCTGCTGCTGACCACTGAAAATTTCACGGGCGGTGATTTTACTACGTGTCTGACTAAGCGAGTTCATATCACCACCATCACCAACATCCACTCCACTTGACGATGCAGTTGTATCACTGGGCTCATTCAGCGTGACAGGAGTGGTACAAGAGGATGTCTTTGGAGGATCCTGTTCATCTCGATTTTCACCGTCAAATTCTTTATTTTCACTAGCCACGGATTTCAACTGGTCGCGTTCACCCACCTTTTGAGGGGCATTTTCTTGCTTCCTACTGATTTTACTACTATCCCTCAATCTATTACCATCACCGCTGGGATTACTGCTATTAGAGCTCTCAACAGAGCTAGATGAAATCTGTTTTGAAACAGCCTGTTTAATGTTTTTGATTAAAGGAATTGTAGAATGATCCTCCTCCTTTTGAGCAGACGATCTACCATCACCACCAACAGTGATTTCTTGATTTTGCTCACGCGCTCGATCAAAACTACGTTTCCGAATAACGGGAGTAACTTCACAGTTTAATGTGTCACTACTGCTACTACTATCAATACTACTAGTTGTCGTTGCTCCGTCTTCGACATTACTGTTCAAAACGTCCACTTTGGGGATCAAATGTTGCTGGTGCACGAGCGATACAATTTGCTGTGGCATCGAGCGATCCTGCTCGTGCGACGTGCTTGAATATGTCAGTGATTCAGCGCGACTACTACAACTTTCATCATGGCTCGTTGAGCTCTCATTTTCTCCTCCCTTGTCGAATTCTAAGTGAGGAATGTGCCCATCTTCATCATCATCCTCGTCATTTATTTCCCGTCGTTGCTGTTTTCTTGTCGCAGTTGGAGAAACTCGGTCACTTTTGTCATCACTTGTGATAATCTCTGTAACTATTGTCGTTTTGCTTTCTGATCGCTCGTGCTTCATCAGATTATTGTCGTCGTTGTCATCTTCACTTTGACAAGACTTGATGGTCCCATCGTCCGTAACATTTTCGCTCTCAATTGTTTGGTAAAACTTTGTTGGGGAAGAGAGCTCGCTGCTACTGGTACTACTGGTATTGTCATCACCGTCTCTCGTATTACTCAGCACAGCGTAAATATTTTCAGGTGAGGACGTGCTAGGTTCCAATGGCTTGGATCGCCTTCTCGGTGCTGGCTTTAATCCCAGCTCTTTAACGGTAATCCCAGTGTCATTTTCGGTGTCTTTCAAGGATGTTACAATAATCTCGGCAGGATTTTCATAGTGATTATTAGCAGGATTCTCTGACTTTTCTTTGCTCAAATCTTTAGAGCCTTTAAAGTCGGCAGCGTGAACTTCATCTGTAGAAAATCCACTGTCTGAATGCGCACGCACAATTTTCTCCGTGTTACTCCTGCCAAATCGACCAAATCGTTTCAGGCTCTCTTTAAATCTTTGAACTTTCCCTGGACTTGCTTCAACCTTGGCTCCAACAACTTTGTTGTTACTTCCTGCAGACGCTATGCCATCCACAGAGTGTCTTTTTCCTAATTTCGCCTGTTGCGGAGTACTAGGGGCACTTCCTAACTTTTGAATCAATTCCACCGACCCAAATTTTTCCAATTTGTACTTTTCCTCATACAGAGCTGGCGATCTATTATTTCCTATTTTAGTTTCGTTGATTACGCTGCTATTACTAATTCCTTTGCCTTGCTTTCTGATTACTTCCACAAGAACAACGTCAGAAGATCCTGACGTATCGTCCCCCAACTTGAATGGATCAAGTCTACCTCGAGTCCCGTTGTTGTGCACCTCATGAATATCTGTCAACGAACTATATATATGATCACTGGTTGTGTTTGAGGTCAGCGGTGGTGATGGGGAGTAGCTGGTATTACCACTATTATTACTTGGTGGATACCCTAGGCTACTCCGACTTCTATCACTCTGACTGTCATCGTCCACGCTCAAGGCAATCCCACTAGCAGAACGACGATGCTCTAGATTACCATGACTTGAATTGCTGCTGTTGCTCCGCGTTCCTGTACCTCCCAACTCGGTCGCAGACTTTAACTGATTTCGCAGGAAGGTAAAACTATTACCATTACCCGAAGGTGAAGCCCTGCAACTGTCATTAGTACCACCAGCACTAATGTCACTGTTACAGTTATTGTTATTATTACTGCTACTGCCACTACTATCGCGACCAAATTTGTACAGAGGGTTAAAAAAGGGTTGCTGCTCCCCTTCATCTACTTCGTCTAAATGTATCCTTTGTAAAGAACTACGACGATGATGTTGCGGAGTCTCTCCATTCCCTCCTTGCGTGTAACTCTCGTCCACGAAATAATCACCGTCTTCCTCTTCTTCGTCGTCGTCTTCTGAGGAGCTTTTCCCTACCCCTTTACTCGTTTTCCCTTTATTGTTACGGTATACAAGGCTCGGGCTTGAACTGTACGATTTTAGATTGCTGCCACATGCTCGCTTGCCAACAGCACCGGTAGAACGTCGAGAAGATAAACGGGAAGAAGGATGGGTGGCGTTATTACTGCTACTGCCACTGGTACTTTTATTGTGCCACCTGTTAGTCAAAAAAGGGGGAAAAGCAAACAAAGACGGAATGACTCTTAATAGTTGTGTCTTCAATGTAGCATCGCAACTCAACTGAAAATATGTTAAGGAAGAAAGAAACATATACACACGGCGTACAACACAACAACTCAAGACAACAATATACCATAAAAAACTGTTTTTCAATGAGCAATTTCATTCTGTGTAAGCGTCAGTTA
>JAHZNB010001652.1:0-11205 GCA_027744295.1 Callyntrura guangdongensis
TAGATGATGGCTTGCGGTTAAATAGACCCAAACATGCCACGGCGGAAATGTGCGTACAGCTAATACCCAAATCTTTAAAATATGTAGAAGAGAAGTATTCCAATTTTTTTGGATATATGTTTAAATAGGTACGAAATTATGGTGAACTGCTGGAATCCGGAAATTCACAAACGACCCAGTTTTGCTCATATACTGAAAGCAATAAAAAATATTGCTTCTTGAAATCCTATAACGTTCGAATTAATTAAAAGAATCATGTGTGGTATGAAATGCTGTAAATAGCTTGAAATTATACACAAAAACGAATATGTACTCATCCTTTTTAAATATGGGATTTATCAATAATAAGATTAAATAATTTTATAAAAAAATTTAATAAGTTTGATACATACACTTGCCGCCAAGGAGCAAAGAAGTAAGTGAATTTTACTTTTGTGTCAGCATAAGAAAAATAATCAGCTTGATGATGTTAGTAGTCATGTCGCTACTTTATTCAAAATAAAATTTAAAACTCATTCACCCATGCTAAGGTACAAGCAGAGCCAACCAATTGCATAATTTTTGCTTAGTTTGCATTGTCTCGTACACGCTCAACTATGTAGATGGAGAAAAGTGACACAAAGTAACGAGTATTTAGACTCGCTCAACGTCAGATGTAAAGCGATTTGTTCCGTTTTCGAGATAATACTCAGGAACACCTACGAAGACAACCTGTTGCAATAAGTATAACATGCCTTCTTAATTTAAAAAAAGCAATTTAAATACCTAGTATCGTGCTTCTTTGAAAAAACGCACAATCCAGAATACAACTTTTCTACAACTACTGTCATTCTTGCGCAACATACTTTAGTCTTTTATAGGGAACCTCATTTTCCTTTATATAATGGAAAAATTGTTTTTCCTTTCTGAATTTTAAAACAATAAACGTTTAATGTTGTGTTCTATTATTACAAATTGGGTTTGCTTCACAACATGATACCTCCTTTTACAGTTACAATAATCAGCGGTAAATTTATACTAAATATATACACATGGTTGGTGTTGTCCCAATATTTATGAAAGCAATTGAAGGCATATGTGTTGAATTCATTAAAAAAATAATTTCCGTCTTGGATCTCATTTTAATTGGATCTCATTGGAGAATACACAATTAGCTTTAATTAAATTGGTTTTAGTAATTTTCAAAAGTCTTGAAAAATTACAAGAACTAACAATCGGTGAAAAGTATTCGTCCATGCAGTTGTGCTTGTTCGGCCCTCTTAACGATAGCCCCCATCTTCCGTTGCAGTTCATTTTTCAGTCGATTAACGTTCACCCTTACAGCAAGTTCATTTTGGTGCTCATCATGTTGTGGGGAACCCCCTGCTATTCTCCCACTCCCTCTAACAATAACTCCCTCCTCCAACCTGAAAACCAGTCTCTCCAGTTTGTTGATTAGCTTTATATGTTTTTCAAATTTGGTTTGGTGCATTAGAATATTTGTGCGTGGAGATTTAAATTTTCCAGTAGTGTTGCATAGAAAAATTCAAATGCACATTCGTCTAGTACCTTCCACTGCATCGTTAATATCGCTGAAATTTGATGCTCTTCGTCTTCCACCTCGTAGTCCGAGTAACCTCCGTTATCTTCCTCGTTATCTTCTTCATACCCTTGGTTGTCGTGGATCGCGGATAACACGAGTGGTCGAACAGACTCGAACCTGATCCGCGGTGATGATCTCTGCTCCTCCTTGTCCCGCCACGACACTTGGGGAAACCACGAGGGGTCGTCTGACGCAGCAGCTCGTTCTCCTGCTCCAGGAATGATGCTCGCTTCAGTAGTTGGTCCATGCTTTGCTGCTGCGCAGACGAGGGGTAAAAGGAGGTACTAGTCGGTTTCTGGTTGTCTATCAACAACAGTTTCTGTTGTTACTCGTTGATAAGACTAGGAATTCTAATAGCGTCTCGTCAACCTCCTCGATTCTTTCCAGCGGACCACCTCCGTCAAACGCTGTAGATGTTGGGGTGACGCAAGTCGCCACGAAGTTGAGCCCGGATCAAATGTTGATTTACTCAAACCGGTCTTTCGAGTCACAAATGACAGTTGTAGGTTCGAGCATTTAGACCTGCTTCTACGTCACATATAAAGCGATGGGTTCCCTTCTGGAGGTAATTTTCGGGAATAATTACGGACGTAAGTAATTTTTATGCTTAGTTTAGTGCTTATTTGAAAGATTGTTAACTTTTAACTTTAAACGACTTGAATAATAAATCATTTACACACTCACACCCGTTTTTTGTAAAGAAATCGCGCGATTATTGGTTAAGAGTTTTTTCAAAAAGACAAGACGGAAACATGGTTCTACCAAACTTGTTTCATTATTATAATTTTGGGTAAGTGAAAGTTGTCTTCAAAATAATTATTGATGATTTATTGAGAAACATATTACCGTATTTTTATATTCATTCACCGATTATCGTGTATATAATCGGACAATTAGTACCACATAGACATACAGAATTTATATCTGACTCATTTCAAGGAATAAACCAATTACTAAACATGTTTAATTGGGCGTTCAGTATCTAATTATACGTCAAGCAACTTCTGTAAAGAATCAACTGCTGAATTATCGAATCCTAAAATTGTCGCAACCTTTCGTGAAATCCCTACGTAATACAGGTAAAAATGATAGACCAGATATCGTAACTTTGATATGTAATTTATTAAGCATTATATTTTAGTCAACCTATTTCTTTGACACACTAACTTATAAACTACTTGCGTGCAATTTGAAAACCCAAAATGTGCTTGAAAGCAGTAGTCAAAATGCGACCATTTATTGTAGCTATTGAAAAATTCTTTTACAGAATATATTAACAGGGGTAACATAATGGGTAACATGAGCACATTCGGGAAAACGGTCGAGTCTACCACTCCTATTATTTATTATTTAGTTTTTTTGCAAAAGCTTATAGTATAAATATGTATCTTAATGATGAGAAGTCTTGAAAAACCGTCATAATATAAATATAATTTACTAAGCGAGAAATATTCTAAATGAAATTAATTTTAAAAACTAAGCTAAAAGGGTACGAGAATTAATGTAAACCGTTAAATCTCTAAACAACAAAATATCGAAATAATGAAAGGCACGGAAAATTGTTTGTCATAAGTGTATGTTCTACACGCGACAAATATTGCATGGTCGATATTTTGCGCTCATTGATGAATAACATTTTACACTGAAGATTAGTTATAACTTCAAGTCCAAACTTTTACGTCCTTTTTGCACTTACAAAAACAGAAAAGTGAATCGGAATCTGTGCAAAACAACGACTTACGGACTACGAACCAATTCTTTTGGTGCAACTGGCACCTTAAAAGTATACCTTGTCAGTAAGTTTTATGCGAATATAGTTTAATGTAATGACAATTGGAACTCTAAAAATTTTATGATCACGCCTTGAGCAGGAAATAAAGTTATTTATAATTTATCCAAAAGTTATCATCAAAGAATTAACAGTAATCCACTTGCATTTATGTTGACTGTTTATGAAATATAATATTAGATGCATACGACATGACAAAATAAATTATGTCTAACATTATTGTAATTTTTATGTTGTGCCTAAATATTTTAGTATTTGTTTGCATATTGGAATTTAACATTGTATTGGACATGTTATATTAATTACGCTTCTTTATTTTAGATCAAGTTAAAGAAAAATACAACGTTTCATTTAACAAAACACCATTTATCGACATTTTTGTTTTTGTGTAAATTAGTCAGACTGATTTATTTTTCGGTTTATTCATTTTCGAGAATCGAGGTTGTTAGACCGTGTCAAATATAAAATTACAAGAAATCTTTTCCTTTAAATTTGTACAAAACAGCAATTATGAACAATGTCAAGACATTATCCTTGTGTTAGCAAATTCAAAATGGCAAATACTGTCCATTTCCAAATTATCGCACGTCATTTTATATTATGATTAAAAGTGACAAGAGAGAAGTCAAAACAGAAGAGTTAGACAATAAGACAAATGGATGAGGAAGTCATATCCGGCTACCTCTTGTAATGTCTCATTCCTCCATTTCTTTCAAATATGTTTTGTCAAAGCGTTTTTATTATTTTAAACATTGTTACTACAAGTTACTGACGCGGTTTCACATAATCACGATTGAAAAAATCAGATACCCAGATCGTGTTGGCGTTATAGTTTTTAACTTCTTACGTCAACCTATTGAACTGCACAGACGTAGTTTGGTTTGGCTACGACGAAAAGCACTAGTTCATGCGTCATCAATGAATCAATAACAGGAAACGTGTCAATAAAAACGTCAGCCAAAATGTTAATTCGTAATATAAAAATGAGGAATAAATTTGCTGTATACGGTGGGTAAAAAACTTAGCAACACCTTCTCTTGAACAATGTCACGCTACATCATTGGGTAGCAGCTGATATACATGTAAAAATAGTACAACGGATTTTTTTTCCATGGAAAATTACCGGATAGTAAAATTTGTAAGTTCTTCCAGAAAACATAAACTGGGACCAGTGATTCTCTGCATTTTAAGTTCAATTAAATTCACAATCGAAATTGACACGGAAGCTATGGTTGCAGAAAAACCACCAATCGTGGAAGCAGGAGAGCCAGGTGCTGGCCAGGATATTGGTGCCATTTTTGGTTTAGGTTTGCCAAAACACACACTCGCTGTTTCGAGTACGCACGCCCCATCAAGTTTAATAGAAGCATTTCAAGAAGGCCTAGCAACATTGTTTAAAACTGATAGGCCACAACTTACGACGACGCCAGGAAAATCAACCAGGAAGACGAGAGCCCCGAGAGTGAAAAACCGGGAACACTCTGTAAATAATCGAACGAGGACCCCGATTCAGAGTTCCACAACAAAAACGGATGCGGGTGGACTAGATCTACCAATAAATGGAACAGAAATCAAAGAAATTATTGACAAAGTAGTAGGACTAGTCTTCAACACGGTTGCACCACCAGTAACCACAACTGAGACTTCAAAAATTAAGGACAGGGCAACTGAAAATGTCGTGGTTGGAACAGAACCGGCAACTGGATGTGTCCTACCTGCACACAACAATGACAACGTAGCGGCAGACGACAAGGCAAGAGCTGTATCAAAAACTAAAGGCACTAGAGCCCCTCATAAGGTAGTTACGGAAATTGAAAGCCCTCGTCTTGTGATTGGACCCACAAAACGGCCTTCCCAGCCGAATCCTATGTCAAAGGGTGTCACATTAAGAACGACCGTGGTAACCACAAAAATTTATAAAGATGAAAATAAAAATAAGAGGAAACTTCCTAACGATTTACGAGATAAAAAGACGCATAAGAAACAAGCAAGGACAGAAAGGACAACAGGCATACCAAGTACAAATGGTTCAGTTCAGGTAATGAAAGAGGGAAACGATAATGTAGCTGCTAATGAAAGGAGACGAAAAAAACCACAAATGACGGACATGATGACTGGCGTGGAAACCGATATAGAACGTTCAACTCACGGAAGAAAACATGGATGTACGCTGTAGTGTCAAACGAGTCAAAATCAAAGTCAAACGTCGTCGTCCAACGTCAGAGCATCCCAAAAATACCTCACAAACTCAAAGCACCCAATCACCAACACAGATGGAAGACGACGTATTAAGTACGACTGAACAACACAAGACGAGTGATAGTGGAGGGACCAAAACACATTCACCAAATCTTTCTGCAACAAAAGATCATGTAACCAAAGGGTCAACATTTCCTTTAACTTATGGTCCCACTACTGTTGAACCTACGGAACTCCAATCTAGGGGTATAATTAGTACAATACCAGCTGTGACAGGGGCAAGGGAATATATAGCTGCTAATGAAAAGACTCGAAAAAACCCGCAAATGACGGACATGACAACTGGCGTGAAAACCAAAACAATAAGTGCGTTTACACAAAAAGACACGACTGATGCCGGAAGAACCAAACGACCCATAGAACCGGATTCCAATTCACAGGGTAGAGAAACAAAATCAACCGTTACAACAACGGCTTCCCTAAACTTGGAATCCCTTCCTATTACAAAAGATCGTGTAGCTGACAGTGACCCATTTCCATTACGTGGCGGTACTACTACGCTTGAAACTAGTCAACCTACAACTTTGGAAATAATTAGTACAGTACCACCAGTAACAGTGGTAAACGACTTTATAGCTGCCGATGAAAAGACACGTAAAAAATTGCAAATGACAGAAATGACGACAGATATACGAAGCGATATAGTAAGTACAACTTATCAAGAAAACTCGAATGCAACCCGGCCTACTAGCAGAGATGAAGGACCGCGTCTCACATCTGACGCACCAACGACAGATACTGAACCACTACAGAAGATGGAAGCCGACATTTTAATTACAACTGAACAAGAAGAAACAACTGCAGCCGAATTGAGCAAGCAATTAAATGGACCTGATCCGACGTCAATGGACGCTAAACAAACAACGGTCGTCACTACAACCGAAAATCCTAACTACGAATCAGTTCCTTTAAGCGATCCCGTAACTGAGAGTGAACCATATTTAATAGTTGGCCGTTCCCTTACAGGAGAAGGTCAACTTTCTTCTGTGGAAGTAATTAGTACAGCACGTTCAGTGACAGAGGGAAAGGATTATGTAGCAGCCAATGAAAATACACGGAAAAATCACACGGCTGAGCGGACGACGTGGGGAGAAACTGACATTTACAGTAATGGTACAACTCCAAGAAAAGCCATGGCTAAACAAACCAACCAACTTCAAGGATCTCCAACGACGTCAAAGAAATTTTCACCAAATACGACTGCTACTTCAACCGTTCCCTCTTTAGTGAAGCCAGTTTCTGCAACAAAGGGCATAAAAGTTTATTCAACAACTGAGAAGCCCATTTCTAAAATCAGCACTCCTATCATTTCTGGAACTAGTTTACTTAATATGCAGACAACCAGTAAGGAACCAGCAATGACAGAGACAAACGACTATATAGCTGCAAATGAAAGAAAAGGAATAAAACCACAAATGACGGAAACTACGCCGCGCATGGAATCTAATGGTAGTACACTAGAAACAAACGTAACTACAGCAACTTTTCCAAATTTGGAATCACTTTCTACAACAGAGTACCGTGCTACCAATAGGCCATTATTTCCTTTCATGGGCCGTTCTTTAACCGGTGGACATGAGCCATTTCAATCCATGGAAACGATTAGTACGGAAAAAATGTCTGACACGGAATCAAAGGGTAGTAAAACAGAACCTCCTGTTACCACAAACGCTTTCCTTAACATTGAATCACTTTCTACAACAGAGGATCGTGTTACCAATGAGGCAATATTTCCTTTCATGGGCCGTTCTTTTACCGGTGGATATGAGCCATTTCAAACTATGGAAACGATTAATACGGAAAGAACGTCTGGGGCGGAATCAAAGGGTAGTACACCAGAAACGCCTGTTACCACAACAACTTTTCCAAATTTGGAATCACTTTATTATTTCATTTCATGGGCCGTTCTTTTACCGGTGAACATGGGCCATTTCAATCTTTGGAAACGACTAGTACATTCCCAGCAGTTGCAAGTGCAATCGACTATTTAGCTCCCATTAAAAAGGCACGAAAAAAACCTCGAACAATGACAGGCATCGAAACCCCCATATCGAGTACAACAAACCAAGCTGTCACTTCTGAAACCGCCGCGACAAAACAACCCAACTTATCGTTGCTGGCAACTACGGCTACTATAATGCAAGCCACAGTTAGTAAAAGGGCGTCAATAACTGATAAACGAGTAGATTTACCAGCTTCCACGACACGAAATACCTCAAACTCACAAGGGATGGTCGCTACGGTACCACCAAGCGTCAATAAGTCTACCCCACTACCGATTTTGGGTACCAACGGTCTCCCGTTGAAAGGCACACAGGCATCACAAATCACAGCTACAATAGTTACAAACCATCCATCAGTCAACAGCACAGGAACCCCATCAGTGAAAGGCACGATGTCACTTCTGAAACCGCCGCGACAAAACAACCCAACTTATCGTTGCTGGCAACTACGGCTACTATAATGAAAGCCACAGTTAGTACAAGGGCGTCAATAACTGATAAACGAGTAGATTTACCAGCTTCCGCGACACGAAATACCTCACACTCACAAGGGATGGTCGCTACGGTACCACCAAGCGTTAATAAGTCTACCCCACTACCGATTTTGGGTACCAACGGTCTCCCGTTGAAAGGCCTACAGGCATCACAAATCACAGCTACAATAGTTACAAACCATCCATCAGTCAACGGCACAGGAACCCCATCAGTGAAAGGGACGGTAGCTTCACAACTAAAAAGCACTACACCGTCGAACTTAATAGATGTGGTTAAAGATATTGGTGACACAAGAGCTAAAGCAGGAGAGAACTTTAATTTTTTAAAGAAAATTGTGCCACAATTCACGACTATCAGTACAACTCCAATTACAAGGTCTACAAATAATTCAGGTGTACAAGTCAATGCAACAGAAATCAATCAAAAGATTGACAAAGTGGCAACATTATTCAAGAATACAGCAGCACCACCTGTGACCACACCATCAACAATTACTAGACCCCCTACTAAAAATGTAAAATGTAAATGTAAAAATACCCATAAAACAACATGGCTGCCAAGTTTGTCTACAACACCATCTTCAAAAATAGGGGGAACTGACTGGTATCGATTTTTGGCGACAACCAGTCAATTTCCACAAGTGACAGACGCCAATAATTACATAGCTGCCAATGAAAAGACAAGGAATAGATTCCAAAAGACTGAGTCGACGACACGGAAAGTAACCGATATTTATAATACAACTCCAAGAAATGTCAATGCTGAAACAACCAACCCACCTGAAGGATCTTTAACGACTTCAAAAGATTCGTCACCATATACAACTACTACTTCAACCGTTTCCTCTCTACTGGAGCTGGTTTCTGCAACCAAGGACATGGGAATTCTTACAACAAATGGGAACCCTATTTCTGAAACCAGCGCTTCTACCATTCCTGGAGCTCCCTTACCTCCGATTATGGGGACAACCAGAACGGAACGAAAAGGGACAGAAGCAAACGATTATATAGCTGCTAATGAAAAGACACGGAAAGAACAGCAAGTGACGGACATGACTAATGGCGTGAAAACCGATACAAGCAGTTCGAGTTCCCAGGAAGAAACGACAACTCCTGGAACTCGCTTACCTCCGATTATGGGGACAACCAGAACGGAACGAAAAGGGACAGAAGCAAACGATTATATAGCTGCTAATGAGAAGACACGGAAAGAACAGCAAATGACGGACATGACTAATGGCGTGAAAACCGATACAAGCAGTTCGAGTTCCCAGGAAGAAACGACTAACCTGGAAGGTGCCACTCAACAAGCTGAAACGCATCCGCAGTCAAGTAACACTAGTGCTACGTATCCACTGATAAATATTGAGACAACGCCAATGAAGAAAAACGACATTTTGACTACAACTCCGAAAGAAGAGATGACTGAATCCGAAAGAACCAACAAATCTGAGGGACCTCGTTCAACGTCAGCGGCTTCCGCATCAAAAACAACTGCAACCGTTTCCATTCCTTTTAAACCGATTTCAGCGACGGGGGATATCGATATTGAGACACCTGTTACTAACATCAGCGCTACTACTATTCCGGGAAATAAATTACCTCATATGATGGAGACGACCAGGTCAGTAATAGCAATGACGAAGGCAAGCGATTATATAGCTTCTAATGAAAACAAACCAAACAAACCACAAATAACGGAAATTACGTCGGGCGTGGACCCTACGGGTAGTACACTAGAAACGAACGTAGCTACAACAGCTTTTCCAAATTTGGAATCACTTTCTACAACGGAGGATAGTTTTAACAAGGGCCCATTATTTCGTTTAATGGGCCGTTCTTTTACCGGTGAACACGAGCCATTTCAATCTATGGAAACGATTAGTACGGAAATGACGTCTGGCATGGAATCAAAGGGTAGTACAACAGAACCTCCTGTTACCACAAACGCTTTCCTTAACCTTGAATCACTTTCTACAACAGAGGAACATGTTAGCAATGGGGCAATATTTCCTTTCATGGGCCGTTCTTTTACCGGTGGACATGAGCCATTTCAATCTATGGAAACAATTAGTACGGAAAGAACGTCTGACACGCAATCAAAGGGTACTACCCCAGAAACGTCTGTTACTACAACAACTTTTCCAAATTTGGAATCAATTTCTACAACAGAGGATCGTTTTACCAATGGAGCAATATTTCCTTTCATGGGCCGTTCTTTTACCGGTGTACATGAGCCATCTCAATCTATGGAAACGATTAGTACATTCCCAGCAGTGACGAGGGCTAACGAATATATAGCTACCGATGAAAAGACACGTACAATATTGCAAATGAATGAAATGACGACAGATATCCAAAGCGATATAGTAAGTACAACTTCACAAGAAAACTCGAATGCAACCCAGCAAACCAACCGAGATAAAGGACCACGTCCCACATCTGAAGCACCACCGAAAGATACTGAGACCCTACAGAAAATGGAAGCCGACATTTTAAGTACAAATGAACAAGAAGAAACAACTGCAGCCGAATTTAGCATGCAATCTAATAAACCAGATCCTAAGTCAAAGGAGACTTCACAAACAACGGTCTTTACTACAACCGCATCTCCTTACTACGAATCAGCATCTTTAAGCGATCGCGTAACTGAGAGTGAACCATATTTAATAGTAGGCCGTTCCCTTACAGGAGAAGGTCAGTTTTCCACTGTGGAAATATCTAGTACAGTACGTGCAGTGACAGAGGGAAAGGATTATATAGCAGTCAGTGAAAATACGCAGAAAAAATATATCTTACTTCATATGATGGAGATGTCCAGTTCAGTAATGACAGAAGCAAACGATTATATAGTTTCTAATGAAAAGAATCGAAAGAAACCACAAATGACTGAAATTACGTCGGGCGTGGAATCTCAGGGTAGTACACTAGAAACAAACGTAGCTACAACAGCTTTTCCAAATTTGGAATCACTTTCTACAACAGAGGATCGTTTTACCAAAGGGGCATTATTTCCTTTCATGGGCCGTTCTTTTAACGTTGGACATGAGCCATCTCAATCTATGGAAACGACTAGTA
>JAHZNB010001654.1:0-13067 GCA_027744295.1 Callyntrura guangdongensis
TTTTTGATTCTTTCATTAAAACTATTTTTCATTATATCTGTTTTAAAGCACATATTTATTATACACGGAAAAGGATAAACTTAACATCACGTGGCCAAAAAATTCAAATAGAAAAAAGGTAATGACTTCTGCTCACCCTATTTACTCGTACTGTTTTCCCATGATAAATAATCGTTAGTTGTTGTGTGGAACGTTTTATGTTCACTCTGGTTTGTTTCATGCCTTGGAATTGAAACAAAAACCGTGCCGTGCTGATAGTACACTCGAAAAGATTAATTTTTTTCTGGTGGTATTTGATGCATTTGCCAATTATTATTATAAGAATAATGAGACCAAAATCCGTCTTACGATTAGTTGCCTGTAGTAGTAGTGTTACAAATGACACACGCTCATTAAATACATGACGTCAATTCACCTTAAAAGTTGCCAACCACTCGTTCGTACTTGTGAACTTGTTGTATCAGTCTTTCTGTGGAGGTCCATACCTAAGTCAAGTAAATTAATTTCTTGCAAAATCTTGTCAATAGGGAAGTTTTTTTTCCGGAGAAGAGCCTAATAAACCCTACAGCAAGTTTCTCAGATTGTACCAAGATAGTTAATATTAATTAAACACAGGAGGGATAAATTCGACTCTTTATTGCATTACACAAGGGGATTTTGATCCGATGGGTAGCGTAAGCGTTATAAAAATGACGGATATGACGTGACTCCCGCGAGTTAATCGGTTAAATAAAATTATGGTCCTGGTGCTGGCGAATGAAATAATAACACTGATGTTAGGCATGATATATGGGGGCTATATATACCCCCCATTACTCATTCACACAACCAAACTCACCTTACTGGTTAGGTCAAAATATGTAGAATATACTGTGAAATATCTATGCCTTACGGTCACGATATTAATTTAGCGTCGGTAAAAACAACTACTGAATGCCTTCTGTGGCCAATGGCCTTTCCAGGGATGCGGATATTTTTAAGCCTCGTCGTGGTCGTAAAAGTCGGTATTAGACCGCTTCTTTTGATAAAAATAAATACACAGACTCATAATATGCTGTATTATAGTTGATGATTACGTGAGACAGACACAAAGTGCTGTAGCGTCATCAGGTACTCGAAGAAAATGACAGGGAGAAAACGGGAAGGGGAAAAACGGTAGTCTAGTTTTTCGTTGCGAAAGAACATAATATATCGTTTCTTGGGGTTTATCAAAGCTGAGTTCTCAGAGTATAAATTTTACTTAAATTTTGCTAATAAACCGTTTCATCTCAAAAAATATTATGCTCTAAAGGGTCAGCTATAAAATAATTATATCATCAAGGTGGGGAATTTTAAGGGTGGCGTGTCTAATGTGGTATTAAGATTGACTCTGTGATCTTTGAATGCTATTTTAAATGAAAAAATCGCGGAGTCAATCTTAAATTAGGATTCTTAATACCGCATTAGACATGCCACCCTTCCCTGACTGACGACGTGGGTGCGGTGCGGTCAAATTACAAAGGTACACGCTGTTAGCAAAATCCTTCATAGTATCTAAATGATTGTTTGGTGCAATCATACAATAATACTATCATAATGTCGTATCATTGTCAGCAAGAATCAAACGTGAAATCCCCTCGCTGGAAGTTGATATCGAGACCTTCTTCGAATCCATACCCTCAGACCAATTGTTCACAACAACAGAATTTTAAACTGTGGAATTTTGCAAAAATACGTACAGAAAAACAGTATATTCCTCGCAAAGGCTACGAAAAAGAAGGTTATCACTTTACAAAATTAGCGTAGGTATGCTTTAAAAGTTAGTTTGTATGCAGTCTGCACGACACGTTTGCTTTTGCTGTGTGCTCCATGTGTTAAACTTTGCATGTTAATTAAGCTCGACATACAATGTTATTATTTAGTTTTTACTTATAGAATGAAATTTATTTCATTTCCTACTACACGTTCATAAAACAGTAGTACGTAGGTTGAGTACTTGCTTATTTACTAACATATATATTACGATCATCAAAACAAATCATATTTTCTAATCTATTGTATAAATTAAACAACAAATTATAACACGTTCATAAAACAGTAGTACGTAGATTGAGTACTTATTTATTTACTAACATATATATTACGATCATCAAAACAAATCATATTTTCTAAGCTAATGTATAAATTAAACAACAAATTATAAGCGGATTTCAATTCTCATATTTTCATTTTACTAGTTGAGTCTTTGGAAATCGTTTGGTGTAATGAAAGAGCGTTATTCTATTGTGAGTACATGTGAATCACAAGTTGTGATTTTCTTCATTACAAATTATTAAACTATAGTGCAAAGTAAAGGTGTCTATTTTAAACTATTCAATCAAACAATTGCTGACAATAATATAGTATTGTAGACAAATCAATTCATAAACTAAAAAATAGAATGTGAACTATGAGTGGTTATAGCATAAACTGTTTATGATAGCAGAATATGAATATAGGTACAAGGAATACCACATATTGGCTTAAGTAGATTATCATGGAATCTAAATGATTATGATTTTTACACAATCGATTGTTTAGATGATTTAACTTAAATAATAGAACCTGATAGCGTAATGTCGCGCTATTTTTCACTATTCCAACTAATCTCTCTCCGTATTGGTAAGTCTCACTTCTAAGATCGGCATCCCATACTTGGTCCCACATTGTGCTAGAAGACTATTAATTTGCCCTCTAAAGTTTCATAAAATTAAATAATGATTATTAAGCAGCACATCCCCGACAATTAGTACCTCTGCAATTTCGAGTTCAGATAGGTGACATGAAATACCTGCCGGAGGACGATCAACAGTATACCAAAGCTTAAAGCGACCAGGATTGTCGTCTCGGACTTTCTCCAAATCTTGGCGACAAAGGATGTCCTCTTCGGTTTGATTGGCATAGATCAATGATATTTCAGTTTGGTCATCATCCGTATCCTTAAAGACCGCGTTTATAATTTGCAACATGGGTGTAATGCCACTGCCACCTGCAATTATTAGTTCATTAATTTCATTTGCAGATTTGATTACCTTTATTACGTTCTAGTTAAAGTGAAAGTGAAGCAATGGATAAGGCTATTATTGTGAATATGAAGGCTAATTCACATGTTTTGTGGCCTGATAATAAGCTAGCACTTTGAATGATGTTTGATGCATGTACACACCTGCAATCATGTTAAGTTTTTTGGCTTTGCATGGGGTAGGATCAGATTTTTTGTCAGGACGAATGGCAAATTCTCCTTTTCCCTTATATATCTGTATAGAAAATATATATGGTAGTAATTTATTACAATTAGTTGTCCGTGAACGTTTCATCCATCATTTATCATGTTCAATTATTTATATAAACTTAAATCTACATAAAGCATGAATCATGCTGCATGATGCCACTTACCAACCGTCCTGAAGGTCCGCGAACGTCAATAGTGTGACCAAGTGGCAAATCATTCAAATACTGGGTAAGCTTTCCACCGTCGGGAAACTTAGGGTGTACATTCCGGAAATAAACCTAATGAATACGAAAGTTCCATTATTAGTTGCAGAAGCTCATAATAAAATTATAATTATAATTATTATCGGAAAGGAAAACAAAAATGAATATTTTTGATCATGTACAAACTTTAACAACAAGATCCATGTAACCGAGATCATCATCGCTTGAAGTTGGGGTGTACGGTCGAACAACTAAAGAGTCGTTCACCATCGCAGAGAGATGAATGTGTTGGCCAACCGGTAGTCCCAAAATATGATTTTTGGACGGTAGCTCAAATCGAAAGAGTCTAGTGTCATGGGACAAGTTTCTCTTCTCGACTAATTTCAATGGGTATTTAACTTGATTGTCCTTCAAAGTAACGGGACGCTTATTTTTTTTGCAGCTACTGGATGAACCACCACTCAATCGAAACAAGGTGTACAAAGCCGATGCAGCTACAACACCAACTCCCACCCAAAATCCGATACCCTGAAAGAAAAATCGTAAGTTTAGTTTACCAACACATGCTATCTGTGGCAAGTTATCTTGATGTGAAAGTGAACCTCTGAGTTCATCAATTAAATCACACAAAAAGTCTCCAATTTATTTTAATGATAATAACAAACAATTAATACTACGCTTACCACTTTAGATGGAATAAGACTGGACATTTTTAACAGGACTTATTTACAATTTTTCTACAAACTGACTGAATACGTTTCAAGTGAAAGCAGGAGCAGCCGGAGCAGCTTAGTTAATACTATGTGTGAAAATAAATTTCAATTAAGCACCCTGTAAAAGATTAAGTCGCCTACTTCATGCATATGGCTGCCAACTAGGCCATCGTAGATTTTTACTTTAATCTATACTTGTGAAGCAGCACATCATTCCATCTATAGAACAAAGTCAAAGAGGACGACCAAGGATTTCAGTTCGTCTGTCTGTAACGAGAGACTCACTCAAGGAAAGTCAGCAACACAAAACTTTCTTCGTGATCACTCTTTCTCAAGAACCAAAAATGTTGTCAATGTATAAATATCATGCCATGAACAATTTCCACACACTTGAACTGATGTTATTACCCTTGTGCCACCATCCCTTCACTTAAAAGCTACCCACCAATAGAGCCTGCTTTGACGTAGATAACCTATTAAGATGAAAGGAAAATAATAAGAAACTTAATTTTCCTATGGGATCGTACAAAAACAGTATCCAACAGTAAGTATCGTACCCATAAATTCCTCATATCACAACAGGCAGACCAATAATGCTCAAAGTCTCAACTCAAGTAAACACATATTAGCTCTTTTGCAAAAATACCAAAGGAGAAAAAAATGCAAAATGTCACGTAGACTCGCTCCACTTTGCATTTTTTTTCTTTCTCCTCTTCATATCTATCTGTTTCTCCCTTTTTTCTCACTGCGGTTTGCCTTTCATGGCTGTTTCCATTTCCATTTATTTCATTCCATCATCGTCATTATTAGCAAGGAGACTAGTGTGCCACCACAGCACATAGAAACAGGGATACATTGTATCTAGAATTTATATTTGCAGTTGTGTTGTACATATTATATTGTATCCCGTCCGCGTGTCCTCCGCTCCGCTCTGTTCCACGGCGAACAAATATGAAAGAAATGCCTACACAACTGTGCCGTGTTTGAGACTGTACTAAAAGTACTACAGAACAGATTTGTTGGTAGTTGGTACACACACACCATTCTACCTGTTCTTCTCCATCAATTTTCAATTAAAAGGCGAAAGGAATATCTCCACATACCTATCAATCCTGTCTATCCTTCTTATGAGTTTTTCCTGTTAATTAAAGGGTTACATAATTCTGTGCTTTCTCTGCTCTATTACTAGGAAGAGGAGAACGAGAACGGATGATGAGGATTATGGGTTTGGTCATTACGGTGATAACAACAAGTAAACGCAAGTGTCAGTAGATAATCAAACGCAGCTGCAACAGTGACGAAGACGATTTTTGGAGCATGTGTGCGCACCCAATTAAACGTCATGAAAGTATGACAAGAACATGTCAAGATAAAATTGTACATAGTAGAAAAGTACTTGGCCGGTTGGCCGTCTTCGGGCAAAAGGGTAAAGTGCTTTACTCATGCTTAAAACATGTGCTTTGATGACATTTTATTAGATGACGAATAATATACATAGAGATTTCTACGTTGGGTGAAACATACATACCTAGGTATTATAGGTATTATAGTCTTTCGGCTGTAAATTAAAAATCGCTAGCCTTGCCATACGTACCAATTCTTAAACTGAAGGTCTGTAAAGAACACGCCTGCTTGTATACATAACCTACCCCTCGAAATTAAAAATTCGGTGTTTAATTTTAATCCTGATTATCTATCATTGATTGATGAAGGAGAAAAAACAGTTACAGTGTAAGGGTAAACTTTTCTTTTTCTTTCATCAATGGGTAACCAGTACCCATATAATATTGAGGCACGGCACAAAACCATTCGTTTGACAGTGTCAATAATATTATAGTGCCTTACCTGAAATAGATCGGAAGAAATCATGGCTTCAAAGGT
This sequence comes from Callyntrura guangdongensis, assembly GCA_027744295.1. Taxonomy (NCBI): domain Eukaryota; kingdom Metazoa; phylum Arthropoda; class Collembola; order Entomobryomorpha; family Paronellidae; genus Callyntrura; species Callyntrura guangdongensis. The sequence continues at coordinate 6,048 of JAHZNB010001654.1, forward strand.
TTGATGAACTATTCCAGTGGAGTAGGAGAGTGGAGAACACAAATTCCACAAGTACTATTGCTGGAAAAACTAGTACTATTGTTAGTAGTATAAACAACCTTTTATCGTGATTCGTAATAGAAAATCCAAGTCGGGCGGCAAAGAATATTTGTTAAATACTTGTCGACTTATTTGAATGTTTTTTGGGACATTCTCCTGTCACTCACAATTCATGCCCCTTTTATTAGCTCTCACCCGACTAAAACATGCATAGAAACTGAAGTTGCGGTGTGGACGATGAGCGAAAATGTTAAACCGGTCTCTTCATGGTCTTGTGGTTGTGTTGTAGTACTTGTAGTTGTGGTCGCTCAATTTTCAACTCAACTGCATATACATAATATACTCACTTCCAAGTTCCAACTTATTATATAGTAAATAGATTATGTAGATCACCAAACCATTTGTACTTAATACTACTTCAACAGCACTTCACAATCTGGCAAAAAATTGTGTGTACAATTTGTATGTGTACTGCCCACTCAAACTATTTTCCAGAAAACCCTCAACGAGTATCAGGGCCAAACCATTAGACAGTAGTACTATGTATAGGAATGTCCCTAAGTTTTCTCAAGATTTTTTATCATTCCAATGCGTAGTGCTTACGATTAATGGAACCGTGTGTTTTATTACATGAATAGTTTATTACACATATGNTTTCCAGAAAACCCTCAACGAGTATCAGGGCCAAACCATTAGACAGTAGTACTATATATAGGAATGTCCCTAAGTTTTCTCAAGATTTTTTATCATTCCAATGCGTAGTGCTTACGATTAATGGAACCGTGTGTTTTATTACATGAATAGTTTATTACACATATGTTGGTACTTTAGTAGCTCTGGGAAAATGTATACAAGCAAGGGAGGAAGGGAGATGCAGATGGTGTGATGATATGATCCAACTTATACACAAAGTATCCACAAGTCATGCAGGCAAGCAAGCGTTGCGTCGTCAGAGTGGAGTGATGTTGCCAGCAAGTTAAATTGTGTTTATCTTTGTAGGTACTAAAATACATCATAGTTGGTTTCGTGCAAAAGATGCAAAAGCATAAGTAGAAATACTACTGAACTTTTATACCTTTCAGCATAAAACGGAGTCGCACATTTTATACTGTAAAAACATGATTACGTCGACCTTGTCCAGAGAGCCAATCCAGAAAAAAATTGCCCACATACATATCTATATGTATATTATGTGTACTACCTGAACAATGCAATGGTGCATACATACCGGTGCTGTACAAAATGTTCAGGTAAAGATCATGATCACGACTATATGATGGACTATTCATGTTATAATATATCGTTTACTAATAGCTATGCAATTATTATATTGAAAAGAAAATCAGCTTAAAGATTTTACGTTATCCTGATTTATTACATGAAATAGGCAATCATATATCAAATTTAAAGAAGCCACAATCAGATTTCAACATCATTAGTAAGGACTCATTACCATTATCCAACTGTTTGCTGTCATGCAATTGATTCAATATAATTCCTAATACATTTGGCTTCAATGGGAAATGACAGGTAATAATCAAAATGCAAGCGAATAGTTTCTTTTACTGTACACCGACATCGCGTTGTGTGGCACATGGACATCAACACGCACGGACTATTATTTTTCATTCATATATTGTTCCATCAACAACGAGAAAATAATATTATGATCATTTTGTACAAAAATAGATGATGTTTAACACAAAATGAAGACTGTGCAGATGAAAGAGAAACAAGATTTGATTAGTATAATCTGGGAAGTGAAGTAAAAATATGAAGCTATTGGAAAATTCACGTGGTACTTGCATAATTTAATCCCACTCCACGTGTATATACGTAAAATTCTACAAACATCACTACTATCACTACTGCAGTAATATAAACATTCAATTTTGTAGCTAATTTTGGGTTTCCCCTTGAAATGGTCAACTACTGTGTACCACAATTCGGCTACGCCATAATAGAATATTTTTTCCTTGTCACCAAGACCAACACTATCTACACTAGAGAGTACTGGACCAACATTTTCACATAGACAATGACAAATGACAAGCATTAACAGATCGACATACATACACCAATAATAGATACATATGATATAACCATGTTGTTTTGCGTTTTCATACTATTATAGTATGTTACCAATGTACCATGCGAATGTATGCGGAGAGAATCGCATCGACTGTCGACTTGGCCTCGAAGCCAGTGCCCCTGGAGGTCAAATGTGTCAACCATTTTTGATCAAACAAACTTTGCAAAACGTCACAACTATTCATTATGTATTCTAGTACACCAAGTTTCAACTATGGTTGTCATTTGAGAAAAAAATATGACCCCACGCTGAACCCCAGAGGGTTGACCCCAAACCCCCATCTTCAATCTCATAAGAGCTATGGAGCATATCTATCTAATGGCGAAAACAATAATTTTAAAATTCGTTTGCGTTCAAAAGTTATCGTGCTAACAGACAGACAGACAGGAAGACAATCTTATTAACTACTGAATACTTTATCTTTCGGTAGTTAATAAGTAACGAAGTCACAAAATGAAAAGAAATAAATGAAAATAAAAGTAATATTATATGAGTGAAGGACAGGCAACGCATGCATGTCCGTCATCCGTACGCCAATTTGATGTATTGTATAAAAATCAACCTGCCTTCAGAATGAATTCTTCAAAGGGAATGATAAAATCTAAACGGCAGACATTTTAGCATATGTGGGAGAATTTTTTCTTCCTACTGCAAGCTCCATTGAAATAGTATTCCTGCCCTCAGAATTGAATAATTCCTGTTTACTTGAACGTGAGACTCGTGAGAGTTAAAAATTAACCGGCTATAGAGACGCAGATGAAAATGGTTGCATTGATACAAGCTGATTGAATTGATGAAGACTCGATATTTTGGCTTGTCAGTTAAAATTTGAGCTAATTTGGATAAAGTTTAATTTTTGACCCCTTAAAGGACCCGGGGGTTGACCAAATTTGCTCAAATACCCAGATACGCCAATTATATATCAGTTAGTATAGCTAGAAAAATTCAAAATCAGATCTCAGTAAACGTATTTGTAACTGGTTGCAGGAATGCACATATTCGTTGTGGATTTTTATGAATAGGTATACAAAATCTCGTTGTCACAATCAAGTTGAAAAAACGTAAAATTTATTGGCTGGTACAATCAACAAATATGAACTATTTTATTAAAACTATACATCACATGAGCCTTGTAATAATGCAATGTGCGCAATATTATGTACAATATTTACAATAAATATTTTCTCACACTGAAACATTTGTAAATACAGTTATTTTAAACAATTTAAACTACTGCGTGGCAAATAATTTTCGTTGAAAATAATCACAGAAGAGGGTTACATTGCATTTTTAGTTTTTATACCTGGGTATAAAAATGCAACCCTCTTCTGTGGAATAAAATAAGGCTTAACAGCTAAGACTATTATATTATTACCTCCTGGATTCTATTAACAGCTTCATTGAATCGAAATCAACTTTTAACTTCATACATACACTCCATTATATTATTTTGTAGTTTATAATATAGATCCATGGGACACAATACATTTTCGAATATTCAATTGAATTAAGATGACCTCGACTTTAAATAAATTATATACACATTCATAATACCACATATTTTATTTATCTAGCTAGAGTAAAGTAACTTTTTTCAAATGTACATATACATAAACAGTTTAATGATTCCAATGCAACACTTCATTTTATAGAGCATTTAAACACGATACATAGAACAAAGATTCACATAACTCTTAATCTTAACTTCTTAACATGTCGTAGGGGTGTAAAAATGATCCAATCATACAATGCGACATTATGCTCGATATATACACACGAAAATTGCAATAATCATTGAAAAACTACAGATATCATCTATAATCTATCTTGAGTGATATTCTATACTTTTCGTTAATTTTATGACTTGTTAAACGAATCAAAATATCTAGTGTAATAAATCACTTCACTATACATTACGGTTTGAAACACTATGTTAATGTTAAGTTATTAATATTAAACCTTGCCAAATTTTTTTTAAGCTGATACAGTATTAAACATTGGAGTAACAATTTGTTACTAACAAAATCATTATACACTCAACTCACGTAGTTAATTAACTTGGTAATACCTACAAACCTAGATAACTAATTATCCATTGAAAGCATTGAAGTAATTTACTTGCAAACATGTATCATCATATGACTACTAAAAACTCTTTCCACATCAGAGCATAATTACTGTGGAGAAGACTCTGGGGTCGGTGATGCCGGAACTGAAGACGTTGTTTCTTGAGATACTGATTGAGAACTGCCAGGTGTAGCCTCTAATGGTTGCATAAACTTTCTACTCACACGCCCTGCACGAGCTTCATTACACACTTGTCCAACGATCATATAAATTTTCTTTTTGGAATAGTGTGGTTCGAAACCACTTTCAGCTATAAAGTCCACCATAGCTTCTAATGGCTCAGGTGGTAGTCTGTCTTTGTAGTATTTAGTTCCAAAGGGCGAAGCAGATGCCAAAACAGAATCTTCAAACACCAATGTAGTCATTTTCCTAGTTAATCTAGTTGATTTTCCATCTGCAAAGTACAATAAGTTATCGCACATTCTGCATCATAGGTATTTAACATACAAATTGATAGGTAAACATTGTGATAAATTTGAAGTCTTACTGGATCTAACGATAACTGTAATCAGTTGTTGTTGGTTTACGTATATGTTAGGATATGTCTCGGCTAAGATGACCTATATCACATAAAATTCGGTTACGTTTGCATAATATACAAATTTAATTTCCAAAAGTTACAAATAAGCATTGATATAAATACCATTCCATCAGAATCGACGTCTCGTGACATAACCCTGTCGACCAATGCATCAACACAAGGAGGCCGTTCGTTGGAAACAGCATTAGAACCAGACTTCTTTTTGCTTGGTCCGGGATCTCCTTCCCCATCGGAATCGGTCAATATAGGTAACTTCTTTGGTGATGGCGTTTTGGTACTTTTAACCATTTTTTTTATCTTTGGGGGAGTGTCCTGAGATTTCGTTGGGGTCGCCGGTTGCCTCCTACTACTTTTACTGCTTCCGGCTGCAGCCGCAGTTTTCTCTGCTCGTTGTTGGCTTTTTAAAATCGACACAACATTATCATGACCAGTAAATTCAGCATATCGCCTTGGAACAGTGTGTCTCCTGCCTCTAGCAGTGTACATCACGGGCTTTTCTTCTTCTGTATTTTTTTCAGCATTAGATGTGGCTGCAGCCATTGCAGCCTGTCTCCTTCTTGTTGACAAACGTGGCTTACTGGATGATGATGTAAAACTTGAAACTGATGCCTCAGACTCAGATAAGTCACCACCAAGTCCGTCGTCAAGAGGTATTGCAGGCTTCTGTTCGACATCCATTTCGGCTTCCTCTTGTTCACTTTCATCTCCAATGTCTTCTTCCAGGTTTCTGGTAGTAGCATCTTCTAGAACAGGAGCGTCTTCACCACTCGTTTGCTTAATTGCTGCTTGTGCTGTTTCAGTGTCGTCGAGCACTTCTTCTTTGATGGCATCTGAAGAAGGAGCTGAAGATGTTGATTCAATGATAGCAGTTTCCTGAGAAGCAGCATTTACTAATATGTCGAGGCCACTTTGGTCATCATCTTGCTTAAAAATGTTTTCAACAGTCGCGTCATCACGCCCCTTTTCGGGCACTTCGTCAACTTCCATTTTTATATCAGTGGAAACCTCTTTGTTGTTATCTTTCTTATCTTTCCCAACATCTTCCATCGTTGTGACCACAATGACTGTTTCGATTCCCTTGCTATCAACATTCTTGTCTCTTTCTCGCAAGTCTTTCCTAGCCTCAGATTTTGTCGCAATAACTTCATCCACTTGTTTGGTAGGGGTGGAATTCAATGTATCTTGTTCCTTTTTCACAGGTGATGAAAAGTTTGGATCCTTGGGAAGTATTTTTACAGATGGTTTGAATGGGTAATTGGTTGATGGAACCACAGGTCTCGGAAGCAATTTCGCCTTCTTCGGTGTTGTAGGTGAGGAAGAGACAAACGTCCGCTTAACTCCACCTCCTCCAGAGTTTCCCTTTGATGCCTTAAAGTTTCTGAAAGCATGCGTGCTTGAATAGTTAGATGTTGGTTTTGGCTCGGGAAATTCCTCCAAAGGACGGGCTTCCAATTTTCTCACTTTATCTTCCAAAAATTTAATGCGTTGAATAACAAGGTAAACAGCATCTGTAGAAGGCAATACAAGACACTGCTGAAATTTGCTTTTAAGCAATTTACAATACATAAATAATTTAAAGATTTCTTTTAACTTACAAAATGGATTGTCTGTATCCTCAGGATTGCTTTAAATTAAAAAAGTTTAGAAAATAAATTGATTTTTTAATCAAAAGCTGTTCATAATTTGATTGGATTTCTACATATTCTTGACCAGTTAACAGTTAAATCAACATAACATGACAATCTCGTCCTCATTTCGAATCAACAAATTTATATTTACATATACTACAAAAAATTTAATGATGGAGAGGAAGCAACATACCTTTGTGCAAATTTCTCCGTGTTGACAACAGCAGATGGAAATAATTTGATACCTGTAACACACAAGCCATAAAAATACTTTTTAAATTGCCCATTTTTCGCTATCGTCGACTGTAAAATGTTAACCCATTTTAAACAACAACAATATCGTTAAAATTCTTAAAATTTACTCAATGAAATTAGTTACTTATTTCTTATTTTTACACTAACATTCTCATACGAATCTACGTTTGCATATTGAGATAACCAGTTCAAAAAAGTATTGTAACAAGAAACACCTTTTTCATATTTAATGTCCTTTAAAACCAATCATATTTTCATACATTTAAATTTAATTTACATCAATGTTTCTTACCAAATTGTTGCATGATCCATTTGTCCAATATGCCAAATTTTGCCTG
>JAHZNB010001655.1:0-18332 GCA_027744295.1 Callyntrura guangdongensis
ATTCCCTCAATTCTATTTTCTCTTCAGTGACGTTAACGCTTGGCTGTTCCCAGTGTTATATTTCATCATGGTTTCGTAGAAGCGCCCTGAAAAGTTTACACAGCTTCTCAAAAAAAGTTTCGAAATCTTTTGCCCTTTCAGATACATATAATATCATCCAGGGATTCAATCAGTTCTGACCAAAGGCAAGGTTTCTAGAAATATTTTTACACTTTTACTACAAAACTTACTTTTATTCTACAAAATTGTATACTTTTTATATTAATACATAGCAGATATATTTTACTGTGACATAATTCTATGATCGAAGGCACGTACTATCAATATTTTTTACCCTGCCTTCATTTACCCAACAGTGCACCAAAATGCAATTTATAGGATGCATAAATTTTTCTTTCTTTGCTTCAGTCTGCATGCACTTTTTCCAGTATTAGTATTGATTGTTTAAAAATGAAATTCTACAAACAAGCGAGGACAAAAATGAGGGGAAAAGAAGGAGAATCCGGCTACACATTACGAGGATGCAATTACCCGGGACGTAGTACACATTTTTTATTAGAGAGTCAGAGGGGTAGCACTCTGAGAATGCCCTTCGTCATGTTGTGTTGTCGTTAGTATAAACGTATTACTATGAACGTACTCCATATTATGCATAGAACTATTTTATCCGATGAACCCCACCATTTTCAGTTTGCACACCATGGGCTTCAAGGAAAAAAATGCAACTCATATTTTATGGCTGTTGGTGGATATATAGAGTTTCACAGCGGTAGGTTTTGCAGATAAACCATTTGCATTACATAGTTAGAATTTTAGGTCGACGTTGTTTACTTGAAAAGGCACGCAAAATAGCATTTTATTGAAGGAGAAAACAATGGCAGGACTATCGCACAATCGCAATCACTTTTGTCACAAGGGTATATATGCTTCTTTTTCTTAAATAACACCGTATGCAAAGCCGTTTTTTACAATTTAACGAGAACAATGTTACAATCTAGTCTATCATAGACCTGTATATACAAGCAATACTTTACAAAAACCACTAGTTTGCCGGAAGGAATTCCTACAAAAAGTTGTACAGAATGTTAATGCAAAGCACTGTACAATTTACATACTTTCTTTTAAACAAATTTAATACGAGAAAAGCAACTCGTTGAAGATTTTCAATTTTCTCAGAAAACCAGTTATCTCTCGGATAAAAGTTTACAGGAAAATAAAAATGCCTCTATGCTTCTACACACGTTGTATATTCACGCGAGTGTGTACACACTTTCTTTGGGGAAGGCGGTGAGAGGTACCCTCAAGCTATGTAAAACAGAAAGCTTGAACAACACAAAATTCTCCCTTTGCTTTCTTCTCGTTCTGCTTCCTTGAATCGAAATTAGTAGCCGGCAAGTCAGTAAAAGTATTCGTTCTACATGAACATGAACATATTAACGTGGAACAAGAAAAACTGAAAACTTTATCAAACCTCTCTATATCCTGTGTACACCATACTTCATTGCTCAACCAGCTACTCGACTAAAAATACACGCTTCAGAGAATGAATGAGAAAGAGAGAGAGAGAGAGAGTAACAGGCTGTTTACTATATCTATGTACATGCTCATCATCAGTTTTTGCTGGCGGAAATCGGGAAAAAGAAGAAAATCGTAATCTACACTTCTTTCGTTTTCTTGATCAAAAATGTTTAGAAAAAGTAAAAACTTTCTCACTAATTAAAATTCGTAGCAATTAAAAGTTTTACTCCTTCCCCTATTTTTTTTAGATGTGTACACACATACTGCCTACAACCTATCCCGTATAGACACACAGCCAAAAGCGAGCAAGAGAGGAGTAGGAAAATAAAGGGGAGTGGTGAATTCACGATATCTGACTTTGAGATGGGAAGAAAGTAAAAAATTGTATCTCATTATGTACAGATAAAGATGCATGCAGTTTGTTGTTTGAACGTTGTTTAATATCAAAATGTTTTCAGCCTCCATCTCTCTCTCTCTTTCACTCTCAACAGAGCGCGGGGAGAACTATAAATATGCAAAGGAAGGAAAGAAAGAAAGAATCCATTAGTACGGAAATTGACTTTTTATGCATGCAGATTGGTACTTGTTTTAATGTTTATTTGTATAGGAAAATACAGCCTACACAGGGATTCAAAACTCCCTATCCTGCGCTTTTACTTTTAGCTTTTCCTTCGTTATGCAGAACATCTTGAAACGACTCGAGAGAGAATAAACACGGGTTTGTCACAATACGCTCGGTGGTAGAATGAAACGCACCATTTTTCCTTCTTTTGATCTTCTAGAAAAAAACTCACTAAAATGTTGTAGTCGAGTTTAGGATCAAAACGAAAATTTACATACGGAAATTACAACTCCTGTACTAAACATCTAAATGCATTCATAATTTATAGCAACTGGCATGAAAAAAATGAAATTATACTTAATTCGATTAAAATCATTAAAAGTACAGACTTTTTCATAAAACACGTAAAGTAACAGTAGTTTAGTGCATTTTGTACACTATACAACACCATATTGCACAACAACAGGATGACTCACCCCTTTTTTGTATGCAGATAAGTCAGCCAGTTTCCCTGATAAAAAAAACACACAATGGACAATGTGTGCACAGGGCAGCCATTTTCTTGAATGAAGGGAAAAAAAACTCTGAAGGGGAAAAAACTTTTGAAGAGTGCTTGCTTGGCGTTGGCGTTACATGTTTTTGTTTCATCATAAAGATTCATCTCGAAAACAGACTAAATGTTTCAGCAAACATAGCACCATCGCATCGTCGTGATCATCATTTTCTCTAATGAATGGATGAATGCATGCAGCTGACACAAAGAGTGTGAGCGAGCGCAAACGGCGGACCCTCTCTCACTCTTTTTTTTTATCGCAAATGTTTCTTTTACATTTTAGACTCACGGATATTACTATGCATTACGTTTGTACGAGATAGGGAAAAATTGATTAAAAAATACTCAGGGAAGCGGTTCGTTTTTGAGGCAGATATATATATCGTCATCATCAAACCCCTTCTCTTTCTTCTATGTACTTCTTTTGCATTTTGAAGATCAGACGAAGAGAGGCTTTTATTTTCCATGAAACTTCCTAAACGTCCATATAATGTATTCCTTTGTACATACAATAATTATAGTAGGTAGACTCAAAACTTAACACTATACGTATCTGTATGTTAACTGGCAGTGGTATTTCAGAAAAATATATAATCTTGTGATGATATTGATGTAGACGCTTTTTTCACTGAGCCAACTTCCTTCAAACCTTTAATAACATCTCATGAAGCTCTGATTTATTCACCTCAGGGAGATCCCAAATTAAAACTGGATGAAGAGAGAGAAAGAGAGAGAGAGAGACGAGAGAGAAAGGAGTTGAGATAGGGGAGGTAAAAGAAAAGAAAAGTGCATTTGTTTTTTAATGAGTAACTTTCTAAAGCTCGACAAAGGGAAGATATTACGAAATTTGGTTTTTAAAAATAAACTTTACTTTATACATTTTTCTCTTATGTAAACTACGCAGCTACCATTTCCATTATCCCTGTTTGGTATTTGCAGCTCAAAGAAGTTAGAGATGTTTTGTAACAATGCTGCCCCTTTTTCGTGTTCATCGTTTATACAAAAATATACACCAATAGTAAAAGCCCTTCTATATTCGTCGCTTTTGTGTATTTCTTGTTATAAGAGTTTTATTCAGATAAGTAAATACTTTATACAGGAAAACTTTTTTACAGCTTCAGTTGAGGAAGACGGCTAATAAATCAAATCCTACATACAACACCGCCACGTCTTCTTAGCGTCCAAATCTATATGAACATGCATACACATAGGTACATACATTACAACAGCAAAAACTTTTTTTCCTGCCTGGTCACTTCAAAATAACTCCCTTTCATCTTTTCTTAAGCTGACTTGTCTTTCCCTTTTTCTCCTATGGCCAATTTTTGAAGCAGTATATACGTAATGAGAGAAGTCACGTGCATTCGTCTGACATTCAAATAGGATGTTTTGTGTAGGTGGCGAGAGTATATCTTTGTACTAGAAGTGAATAAGCTGGCATTGTGATCGTCAATATGAACTTTACTTTTTAGCTTTTGCACTTCTTTTATAGCACCTCTGGTCATGCTGCTACCATAACTTTTTGGCTTATATAAAAAAACAGGATTCTCTTCTTCCTTTGGAAAGTCTGGTTGGGAAAGAAGTAGTACCGGAAAGAGATAGGCGCCTTCAGCTGCCTTATCATGTTCATGCTTACAAAGTTCCTGGTATTAATCTTGTAGAACTGCGACTTTTTAGAAAATTGTTAGGGAAAATGATGAATTTCAGCTTGGTTTCTTTTCTTATTACAATTTTGTTATACTGTGCACAGTGTGTAGACACTTTTTCTAGCACACATACAGACACACACACACACACCCATACCTCACATAGTCATCCAACGAGCTTCTTTCCTTTCCTTCCATGTATCCTTCCTCTTTTTGTCCTGCTGCTTTTTCTTATACATTCGCCTATCATAACTAGTTAATCATGACACCCAGGAATTTAGTATCCGACTTACCATTAACTGATATATGTACATTGTAATTTCCGTGCAAAGCCATACTTGCTTCTTAATAAATATATGAATGAATGCGACAAAACCCCACACTTTTTCCACATAATGTACATTTACTTTAGTTTTTTTTGGACGATTAAAATTGAATTATGGGACTTTATTACGAGTTTTTCCAGGCAAAAAAAACTTGTCATGCTTCCCGTTGCTTTTTGTGTTGTGCGGTTTATTCCACAAAAGGACTAGGTATGTATACATACATCATCATGTTGTGTGTGTGTGTTGTTTGTGGTTTGGTTGCACATCATACACATCAGCTATTTTAGGAGCAATGCTTTTTGTACATTTAGGTTACTACTGCTACTCGTACTTGCTTGCCTTATACTTTAGTTGGCCAAACGCTACATCACCACCACCACCACCGTTGATGCTGTCGGGAGACAAGTCTTTTTACCGAAAGTCTTAGATGTAGTCACGCTACCACTTATTTTAAGCCAAGAAGTAAAGTTGTGTAGTTGTCATTTTATTTAAAATGATATGATATACTACATGAATTGTTAATTTCAATTGTTTACAATCTAAATGACACTACGGACCACATAAGGATATCATGGATTTGATAACATGGAGATCGCAGAAGAAATAAAAATTCCTCAACAGTAGACAGACCACGCTGCGCTGACGATAAAAGCCCGGTTTATTTATCATTTATCTTTTATTCTGCGTCGATTTTTTGGTGTTGGTCTAAAATGCTACTCTTCTGGATCGTGACTCATAAACGTCATTGCTATGAATAGTACGAAAAAATATATCTTTGTTACATTGCAAGGATATGGCTGCCTTATACCTAGAGCGTCTTGATTACAAGAAAAAAATTCTTAACAACAGGTCCGATACGGCTTGGCAGATAAAAAAACATTCAGTTGCTCAAGTATAAATAAAAATAACGCTCGTGAATGCTCGCATAAAAATCAACAACAAAACTAAGATGCACAACGTATTGGTGACTGGCTACCTACTTGTGTATATCTGTAACCGAAAAAGACGCCAACATAGTATTTGATAGGTATTGGTTCACAGAGGATACATCAATATTAGTCATCATCTCAACACTGGGATAAGCAACTGACATATTGGGCAAATAAAGAAATTAGAGAGTTCATTAGTCAGCTTCCGGATAAGAGGCGCTCAAGTCACATAATGAGTAATCGTTTGTAACCCGGAGCAGGAACCATGAAAAAAAATTAAACAGCTAAAATAGTTGCATCTGCCCGACCATTTCGACACTTTATAGGTACTGTTAAAAGCATCAATTACATGTTAATATTACTTTTTATTTTTAGACTATTATATTGAGTACGCAACGTATTATATTTATATATGAATGTAATAATAATACGCATGACTGCTGTGTACCTTTTTAAATGATAAAAATTATAAAAATCTATTTTTTACGAAAAATGGATAAACAACAACTTCGGGGATAAAAACCGAACGGCAGAACGGGAAATCCATTTTTTAAATTAACTAAATCGAAAACAATGTATTGTCATTGAATACGTAATTTATCCATGTACAAAATGTTCAACTGTTTTTGACGGACGGGGAACGTGTACAATTAAATTAGGTTGAAAAATTTCCGAAAAAATACGCACAAGTTATCATCGATTGTAGACAACATACCACCACACGGGCAGCCATGTCAGGCACGTACTGCGAAAGGATCGTATAAATATGTTGGTGATGAGGAGAGAAGGGGCTGAAAATAAGACAAATTGTAGAAAAGAGATACAGAAATTTTTATCGTGCCCAACTGGATGGGTTGCTTTCTGGAGGTAAAAATTATTGATCCAACAAATATTTTATAGTCACGCAATGTGGCACACGTAGCCACGAAGTCGGTAAAAATCTTGAAAATAATGTCTTTTCACATGTCCAATGGAACATAATGTATATATTGGTTCGTTTTGTATATACACACATATATATTTAATCCGCTATGCATTCGCTCTTTGCTAATTTCCCGTAAAAACAAGGAAGGAAGGAAAAATGTAAAAAATTTGATTTTTTCGACAAGAATCGACAAGAACATGTACAAAATTTGCAACAATGAGCATCTGCACACATGAAAGGGGAGGTTTATGTTTGTATGTGTGTGTAGTAGTAGTGTATGTGTATTGATAGTATATATAAAGCCATGATGAAATATACGTCGACTTTGAAAGCACCATGAAAGCACCAGGGGTTTCTCACACACAGACATGCCTACTAACGTGATGGTGGTGTTTGCGAGGGTGCGTGCGTAGAAGCAAGCCATCGAAGCCCCTCACACCACCACCACCACCACTCACATCCATATTTATCTTAAAACATATCTATTTACTGCTGCCATACTATAAGGCTACATAGGAGATGATTTTTTTCACAAATTAGACATGCGTTCTGATGATCCTTAGTGCCGATACGAAGAGGACGATGGGGGGAAAACTGTTTTCGCATTTTTTTCGCATCTCTTCTTTTTTCAAATTCGTACGACGGATCATCGGAGAGATGTGGCCAATTACCAATCGTTTTTTTTCTTCAAAAATATCCCGTCTTAATTTGAATAATAATTTTTAATTCAACTTGTTACCTATTTTACAATTATTGTAAGTACCTACTTAGTGAGGAGCTTTTCCTCTCCTTTTTTTTTTCCAGATAAACTTATCAGTCAGTACGAGAGCTTACGCTAATAGCAGGCTATCCTTTCGCTTGAGACGTGCTTGCCAAATAAAAAACGAGGATTCTTTATTTTCATCAGCTTAAATAATTAACAAGACACGTTTAATCATCCTTCATCGTCGTTCATCGGTTAAGAAAAGAGTGCCCGTTGACTCACTACCAGTATTGATGCTTTTCTACCACCACCACATGAGCTTGGCGCTAACATGTTTGATTAATTTATTTACACAGAGCATGATACATCAAAGCCTACGCAGTTTTCTTTGTCCATCTTAATATGCAATGCATGACGGCGGTGCGAAATTCATTTGCATGTGAGCTAGTAGGAGGAGAAGGAGGAGGACTATCTAACACCGTCAGAGGCAAACAAGCAGAAACGATGAAGAAGACACATCTTCGGCTGAGTACTACTGTTTTGTGTGTGTGCGCGTTTTTTATGCATGTGACGCCTGTAGCCACCATAAAATATTAGTGCTTTCAACAGCAATAACGTTATGTCAACATGTACAATGTATGCAATCTGCTATCTCCTATACACAACATACAACGGAGTCAACAACCAATTGATTGTATAGTAAATATATGTGTACAATGTTTTTTCCTTGTATCTTGGAAAAATAAAAAATCCCGATATTAATGGCGATGATGCTTACAAGACACGTGCCTCAATTTTGTTTCGTAAAAAATGGGTAACATTTTTGATGACTTTTTTCAATTTGCATGCTATGCTGGCATTCGGTGTTAATGACGATGATGGTATAAAACGGATGAGAGCTATTGTAAAAAAAGTAGTTGATATAAAAATCTTATAATGTGTGCCTTTGCATCGGTGGTCGTGGGTCGTGTGCCGTGTATATAACGTATACTATATACTTTAGAGGTGTTGTCAGAAGGTACGTTGATTGATAAGAGGAGGTCTCTTCGTTTTTACTAAATGGATCTTTTAAGTTAATGGCGTTCGCCAGAAGACCTCTGATAGTTTCATTTATGGCGACGACGTCTGTTGCGTATTTGCTTCGCAATTGCACCCTTTTGTCTAGGTACTTATTTAGGATTAAACAACATTGTAATTAAGTTTAATTTCTGTTCCGGGCAATTGTCATGTTATCAATACAACGAAATTTGTTTTGGTCATAAAGAGGCTGGTTTGTACAACGTACACAAAGTTTTTTTTTGCAAAAAAGGGCTTGTTGCTGTTTTATCATGAGTTTATCCTCATCAGCAATTAGTTAGGCAAGCCATATGACTATGACCTATTCCCTAGCAAAAGTAAATAAATAATGATCCAAGTCAATAAAATATCGCTGAATTATTTGATGTGTCAAAGGCTTCCCCCACGACGACCAGCGTCCTCACACGTTTTTATGCGGTCTTACTCGGTGGCTTTTCACACCTGCGAATACAACTATAACAGCTATAACGGAGATAGGGAAAAACAGCATCTGTTTCAATACTTTGTATGGACGGTACTGCGAAAAGAAAGTCTTGTCTTATTGGCCTAAATTAGCTGCCAAAATAATTGCTGAATGTCATTAAGAAAAATATCTCAACATCTCAACTTAACTTTTAGTGGATCTACTCTCACACTGCATCTCTCCGTTTCTCTCAGAGCTCATCTCATTCTCCTCTCAGCGTGATATTTCGATAGGTGTGTGCAACCAGATACGAAATATCCGTACTACTTGTGGCTACTGTGCGTGCCGACAGTGGAATAATAATATTATAAAGCCAACGGCGTGTACAAACGCTCGAAAGAAGACAAATAAGCAATGCTTTTCGGTGTACGTCCACCACCGCTTACTTTTTGAGTACACTGTGATGCGCAAAATTACAATATGTACCTTATACTTCTTCCCAGTGTACTCCTTTGTACCTATTCATACGCAGAGCTCTGACAGTGCAGCTATCATCATCAAAGTTTTCTACGAGATGAGAATATTATGCAAGCTTTACTATTATTTCTTTGTGAATACTATACTGACTGTGGGCTTGTTGGCCATATCCAGTGAGGAATACATTCATGCTTCTGTATTCTGTAACTGGACACAGCTCAGTTGGTTTGGAACATAAATTAGCCTGTTGATTTCCTTGTTTATTTATTGACCAGTCCTGCAAGGACCCGTGGGGCTTTCATTCAAGAACAAAGCTTCTCTCAACTACTACTGCTGCTTGCCTTCTCCCATTTATAACAATCCACTGCTGAAGTGGATATTTGTCTTGTGGATCAGTAAGCAGCGCTTCTGTCCGTAATAGGAATACCTCTCTCTCTCTACCTAACAAAGATACGTCGTCACCGTGGATGTACCTGTGCTTATTCCGATGTACCTACCTATTAAAGTTTTATATGTTTAAAAGAAGCGACGACGTGTCAGATAACTTACGGTTTACACTGAAGCGCACATGTTCACTCATCATCATCATCATTATAAAATGAGCTGGATGACCGTATTCTGTGTTTGTGTGTGTCTGCCAACTTCTGACGCATATTTTTTTTTGTCCGATGATGGCTTCCATTCTGCTCAGGTTTGTTAGAGCAGCCGTTTTGACGAGAAATTAGGCAAATTAGGAGTGAATTTACAAGTTTGACTTTTACACAGTATTATGAGACCAACATTATGCGTGCACTGAACGAAAAGGGTTAATGTGATGATGTACCAGGATCGGATAAAAAGTCACCTCTTTAGCGATGTAGTGTTGTTGGCACAACTCAACAACAAAAGTGGTTGCTTTCTTATCTGTCATTACCATTATCACTATTGTTCACCCAACTGAATAGGCTGATGAAACTAATTTTCTGAATTTAAAATGACTTCATTACGCGCTGATAGACCAACAAAAGAAGAAAAAAACGTAATTTTGGAGCTACCTCGATAAGAATCTTCCTCTAAACAAATCGATATTATAATAAGGGTTGAATCTACATATAACAAACAACAAAATAACTAAATTTCCTCTTTGCTCGCGTACCAACGTTCTGGTACAACGCACAAACTAAAGAGACTAATCTTGAAAAAAATGTACTTGGACTCCAGATGGACACGATAGTTCTGAGACCTAATTACGGTTGTACATTGAGAATTGGTTTGATATTATTATTAGGATTCGGCAAATGAAATGAGAAGTAATAATCATTTTTCTTGCCAATGGCAATACATCACTCAAAAATGAGCGTGCTGATAGCTGTATTTGTATTCCTAACAAGCCGTTTTTGCTTTGGGAAACATGATGCTATTGTGAGCAGCGATATATATTGTATCATTAAAAAGAACACAACCGCCACTAATACCCCCGTCTTTATGGCTTATTCTTGGCTCAGGTACGAGTACGAGTACGACTGACGGCTGGTCACACTGAGGAAATCGAATATTTTTACATGCTCAAATAAAAAGCTTGTTAAACCCATTGGCAATATTTCATTCACACATTCACCAAAGTTGCCATTCAATGAAGTCGATATACTCATCTGAATGATGAGGTGAGAATATGAATGTCACATATGTTGGCAGTTTCTTTTTTCTTTCATGTTCGGCAAATTAGTGGCTAGATGAGTTACACTGGCAAAATTTGTGGTAAAAACTTGAAAGGTACTAACCTTGGAATCCTGCAACGATGATGGCAATAATGATAGCTTAATTTGTGTTGCAATAGTTAATGCAACGCGATTGTTGAGTAGATAGAACCGTTTGGTGGCTGGATATAAGGCAGAGTACGGGGATTGTCAATGAATTAAAATGGTATCAAAGTACTTTACATTGAAAATAATAAAAAAATGTTTTTAGATTTGTTTCTCCAATCAGTTATTTAGCACGTTCAGAATAGCACTTCTGATTTTTTCAATGTCTTATTATCACCAACTTTTATTATTGATATAAAAAATAAAAATCACACACGTGTGTATCTTGTCGAGAGCCTAAACTTGTTCCACCTTTTTTAAAAACCTATTTTCTTTTCAATTTTTCACAACAGCAAAAATGAAACGAAAAAATGCAATAATAAATTTTTTAACACGAAAAAAATCTAATGATGTCCACAACTGCTGACACATCAAGGACCAGCCTTGGTGAACGGATATAGTCCAAGAAAAAAATATTTCTTTCAATAGATTGTATTTTTTCCAATAGCAGAACTAGTAAAACGAGTTAAATTTTTAAGATTTCTTTTTTTGGTGACGAGTTCAACTTGGTCAGTTGAAGATTGGCAGGTAAATGAGACAGTAAGGGTAACATCCAGGTTAGTGGTCAAGAAGGAAAAGGAAGTGGAGAGTGTGTGTATGTTGTAATGATAATGATATGATGAAGAACGGTTTTCAGGAGGTGCACAATTCATCAGGGACTTGATCACTTAATGTTACACAACGATAGGGTTTTATTCAACGATATTGGCTTTATATTACAAACATGACCTGTGTCCTTATGTGCTGAGGTAGCAGAGTAATATGATGCACGGAAGGGTTACGCTAATATTGATATTAACCATCCATGAATTGAACACATTAGAAAAGACCAGGGAAATGTACAGCATTGCGCCCAGATGTAAGCCGATGTACTTTAATGCATAGGTACATTTTACTTTTTTTTACTACATACGACGAAGCGTGTGCTGGGGGTATTATGCATTCAGTGGACCATTCTCAATCTAAATTAAATGAAGGCTCACCGTGTATTTATTATAACAGTGCGTTTGCCAATACGCTATCATCATCAGTGTGTCCATCCGAATGGTCGTAGTAGTAGTACACAAGATGCTTATACTCATCTCATCATCATAAGTTCATTTTTAGTTACAAGAACCAGTTTTTACGACGAAAAAATCTGAAACAATACGACAAAAACGGAGCCTTTTTTGTGCATACGCATGTAATTCTAAGGAACCGGGCGATTGCGGCGGTTTGGGTTCAGTATGAACCAGCTGAACACACGAAAACGTAACGGTGGTAGCCGTGGCAGGAAAGATGCTCTCATCGTCGTCGTCGTCGTCAGCGGCGTTCTCCGTTCTGGATATTAATTTTTCCCAGTTTATTCATATTTCAAAACAATGCTGGCCAAGGAAGTTTTATTTTTGTAACTTGGGCTCAAGTGTACAGTATGCACTGCACAGTTGGCATTCACAGGAATAATAATACCTCGTCCCGCTCGCCCTGGTATTCATTCCGATGATACGGAGAATCATTGTAAAAATCATGTTTTGTCAGCATAAACCAGAAAAGCTCTTTTGGTTGTTGTGTGTGAAAAAGTATTAACGAACAACAATCGACTCGAATGGCGCAGTGTTAGAAAAACCATACCAGTCTTAAGTTGCATCTGCAGGGAAAGTTTAATATAAAACCCTTTGGTGACCAGGACCGGTTTTTTCCCTTTTCAAATTGAAAATCTCGTCCTGGTCAGTTCAGACTCTTTTGTGACAAGATTGCATATAGAACAGCTTTTCAGACAATGATTATGAAACTGCAGTAGCATTATCAGCAGCAGAAACGATCATCATCATCATGCAAAATGAATGCAACGTGACTGTCGTGAGCTGATTTTTTTTCGTTTATGCAACTCCTAGAATCCTATTGAAAACAACTTTTTACGATGCAGTTGCGTTCCTGTATCACCAAAATAGTAATATTAGTAATGCGACATTGGTATTATATCTATCATCATCATCAAACATTACATGCAGACTTTTGTGCGATAAAATGCATGGAAAACTGGTGGAAGCCTGGGAAGGGGTAGTCTAAAAAATCACAACTCAAATATTTAACAACGATAAAATAAACCCAAAACTGGTTTGGAACAAAACAGAAACGCGGCAGAGAAGAAGTGAACTCGTTTTTATGAGTTTGCTCACCCTTTTTCTTTTCTCGAGAATGAGAGTGAGAGTTTTATGGGCGGAAAGAAACTGGAGATAAAAATAAACGAGAGTGGTGGATGTGTTAAATGGAGATGTGCGCTACGTACACGCACGCAAGGGGACAGACAGAAAAATGTTGAGTGTAAGGCTTTGTGGGGAACAGAAGATACTCTATCATTCCTTTTCAGTTCATTCCGTCACGTAAGGGACATGCACACGTATTCGTGCTGCAAAAGGTGTAGAATCCTTGCCACTACACGAGTATATCTTGTCTGTACACATGAATGTAAAAATGTAACAGATTCTTCATTTTCAACCATTTTTACAGATTTGTACAATTATACAGAGTTTTTTCGTGTGTAACGCAAGACGATCGCAGTCCATCTAATTTGCGTATTTATTTACCATATGTACACACGTATCTATACATGTGTATATGGTGTTAAGAAGAATTTACACGCTTTCGCGGGATATGATTTCGATAGCACCAAATATGCTGAACCTTTCCTGTTTTCAGATGAATCATTCTAGTGAGCTATCTGTAAGCTTTTTCCCTCGCACAAACCATGCAGATAATATGGTTATGCACTGAGAAATTGCTTTATGTCATAAATCACATTTTCATTCGTATGTACATTACATTTTTTGTTGTGTACAGTAAAATTGAAACCGGTTTCCTGAAATCCCGTTGTACTGGAGTCCTTGACGTTCAAACACATCCAAACAGCTGCACACGGAAAAGCTTTAAAACATAACGAAGTTTTGCCAAAGTTGTAGCAACTGTACTGTACGAAATTTCCGTACAATCCGGAGATTAAAACCAGAAAAAAATTTCCGATCGACAAAACTGTAATTGTGCAGAACGATGAACACTTTTGTTGTACATTGCAATTCAAGAGAAATGATAATTGGTAAAAATCATATTCGAAATTAGTAATTTCCTGACAAGGTTAACAAAATTTCATCATGATTTTAATTCCATTCCTTTCCTGTCATCGCTTCTGTTCTGACAGTATTACAATCCTGAGGACTACTCCAGCCCAAAATGACTACAATGATTAGATCTTCCAAAATTAAGTTAATGCCAATCCCAAAGCCATAAATTTGTGGTGCTAAAATGATTTCTCATTATGATTCATGAATGACTGTCCTCTTTCTCCTGTACATTTATTGACATTAGCACGTTCACATTGATTTTTCACTTAGCGCATCAATAAAAAAGCTTTCATTCATTTTGCTCGCTCATTCTTTCATTAATTTCCTTTCAAACCCATTTTCAGAGACCGATGATAAAATATACTGTACTGTAGTGCGTCTACTTTATGACTGGGCATCGTAGTCAAAGTCTAAAGTCGAATTTTAGACCCCTCCCTTTCATCTCCGATGAACATTTGAACTTTCCAACGCTTCTCTCAATCCATCCATTATCCGCCTTCTTTCTCATTAGTTTTTCACTACCACTGCAGCTTTTTGATTGCCAATTGGAAAGAGTCAAAGTTGAGCCTCTCCAGAAACAATATAGTCAAAGGGAGCGAAAAAGACATTTAGGCAGAGAGAAAGAAGTAAAAAAATCCATTTTATTTCCCCTTACTTTACTTTTACGTTCTTCACTTTTCCTTGTCTTCATCGTAGTTTAGTTGAGTTAAAAAGAATAAGAGAAAGGATGATTGCTTGCACGTGTCATAGAGTGATACGCTGGAAATAGAATGCATTATCTATCTTCCTGCACTTTTAATTTACGTCGGAACACCAAAAAACGCCCTAGCAAGCAGGACGATGACGGATGCTAGCGTTTGTTACAAGGTATATTTACTTAATCACGTTTTCTCGGTGAGTGCTACAACCTTGAGGAAAATTTTACTTGCTACATACTTTTACGGTAGAAAGGGCAGAAAGTGGAAAAGATGCATGACGAGTACATCACATTTCTAACATGCTTTAATTTGAGAGACAAGGGTGCTTTTTCTTTCTCTCTAGGGCATTCCTCTTTTTCCCCCAAACTTGCTTTTCATTTTCAAGGAAATCGTGCGAAAAATTTTCATTTGTGCCTACTACTACACACATTACTATACCCTTTCACTTGCTTTCTATTAAATTTCTCCGAGGAGTTTACTACCACTCATTGTATGCCTACTGCATTCAAGCCACCGTCAATAAGTTGCTGATGATGATTTTAACAACCTCCATGTTGTAAGTTACAATTGCTCGCGCTAATTTCTACAGAAAATTTTCTTAAGGCGTAATTCATGTAGATTATGGCCGCGTTAGTAGTTAGCATTGGAATGTATTCCGTCTTTGTACTGCTCTACGTAAAGGTGCCGTAGCCAATGAAAAAACTTCCTGTTATTGTGTACCTCTTTCTGTAATTTCTGTGGTGGTAGTGGTAAGCACTGTTAAGGCGCTTGTGAAACATGAGAACTAGAAAAAATGTTATTCAATCGCCTACACCTACGTGTGTAATAAAATAATAATAATAATATGCAGTATATATAAAATCAAAATTATTCTACTGTGTCTGTGTACATGCCTAGCATGCCATCGCACATGAGTTGCACACAACACCCATGCACGTTTTCCTTTTATTTTACGGTGGTGATCATGAGTAAATTTAATGCAAATTGAACATTGTTTTTCTTGTATTTTCATCATCAACATGATTCCGCCGTATTGTATTTGTAGCTCGA
Source organism: Callyntrura guangdongensis (assembly GCA_027744295.1). Taxonomy (NCBI): domain Eukaryota; kingdom Metazoa; phylum Arthropoda; class Collembola; order Entomobryomorpha; family Paronellidae; genus Callyntrura; species Callyntrura guangdongensis. The sequence goes on from JAHZNB010001655.1 coordinate 15,807, forward strand.
AGCCATGTCTTGTCATTCTTCCCACAGTTGCATAAATAAGAAATCAAGTGTTCATCATAATTACCGAGAGATTTGTTGATACCAAGATACAGATAGCCGTCTGCAAAGACCAAGCCTTCTTTTTTGTTTTAAAATACAAGTCGTCACTCGCTCGTCATGTTCTTATTCCCAGGCATGTTATTCTTATCAGAAACAGCAGAGTAATCTGCCTCATTTCTAGTTTGAGCGACGACGTGGGGTTGTACATAATATGCCATTTAGAATAACAAAAATAAATTGTTAAATGATATGTAAAAACGATTATTCTCGTCGTGTGAGAAAATGATTTGACAATTGGTAATATACCCAGTATACATCTTACATGGAGTAGCAGGCTTCTACAAAGGATAGTAGATTCAGTTCTATGGGAGCTGTGTACCAATTACTTCCAGTAGAAGAAGTCTAGAAAGGTAGAAGTTTGTAATTAAGTACATAATTTTGTGCCATGAATAATGCGAGTCTGATATTGTAAAAAGCTAAAATGCGTATTTTGTTTATCATTAGTAGTTTTCCTTTTGTTTGCGCGGATGGAGTAAAATTATTGGAAAAATGACGGCAGACTGAGCACGTTATTAATACGCAATAAGTAAGTAGTATCCGTACTACGCGGATGAAATCTAATGCACGACGGCTTTGTTTTAGTAGTTCCAAGCAACTCGTGGTAAAGCTGTACTATTGTGAATACCCAAGAGCAACTACCTGTGCATACACCATTCCATACACACAATTATATCATTTCCACATCCGCTCTCTCTCTCTCTCTCTGGTGTGTACGTAAATAGGTATACGAGATATCCTTACAAAATTCACAAAGGAGTTGTCATTTGCTCTGACGACTTTGAAGTCTGAGAAGTGTTGCAATTAAATTTTGTCACTGGCGGCTTTCATTTTGTGACAAGATCAAGAAAAGAGACGACAGAAAAACTGCTGAGTTGTGTACAATATAATGAAGGTAAATAGAAACATGGGGCATTACAAAGAGGAAATTCGATCAGTCGAACTGAACATAAGTAACGAGTAAAACATCCCATTGTTCACAAAAGAAAAAGTATTCAAGCATGAAACCATCGCGCTTCCTAGCAAAAGCAAGCAAGCCGAGCCCTGCAAACATTACACGAAAACAAAAAGGGATATGATATGGGAGTATGGTTATTTTATACTAGTAACGCATATTTATGGGGCAGGAAAAAATTATATGCCTACACCTTCCATAACCTACCATTTATTTACTGTTCGTATTCTACCGCTGTTGTTGTTGTTGCTCTACTATCAACTACATAGCACTACCTAGATTATCGACAATTTTAATGAACTTACAAGCATAACTACTAACTACAACAAATACGCAGAGCATTTTTTTAAGTAAACCAAACCGCCTATCCGTACGTGTATTATCGTGTTGTTGGCCTGTTTATTATATTTTTACGACGCCTTTAATAGAAAACAGCGCAAGAAATGTAAAAACAGGCTACATGTTTGTGAAAGCAAGTCAACGTACATTACTCACAATTACCGATTTTCTTACACTGTGAGAGGAAACGGTAGCAGAAAAGCTAAGTTTTCACTCGAATTATAATAATTGTATGGAGAGAATATTCAAAAAATCCTAACATGTATAATGTGAGCCCAACGCTCTACGTGAAATTATAGACGCTAACAACAACAACAACACGGAATACATGCACGAAATCCGGTTTCTACTCGCAAGAAGCCTCCAGCACAGATAAAGGTACACCGTGGAGCCTCTGTTGGGTACCTACCCAACTTCATCGTCAACCCTTCTATCCTTGTTGCGGTATCATCCGGGAAACACACTGACTACCACATCCCTCGAGCAACTAGTAGCACGTACGACGCTTTCTTCTCCTGTACTTTGTTCATATATGCGGCATAAAACCATTTTATTTTTCTCTCCGTTGTTGTTGTTGTTGTGTCTATGCATAAACGTATGCATTAAATGGAAAATACAATCCATGAAAAGTTACTAAAAGAGTTTAGAAACTGGTTGAAGACAAACAGTCTAAATATAATAATTGTTGCTTTGCAAAAATAATATGGTTTTAAGAATTTCGTGTAAGGTAAATAAAAATTGCTACGCTTCGCTATCTAGGTCTGCTAAGTGGTTGCAAAAGGATATTTTCGATGAGCACTCAAATTAAACGTACAAGTAGTTGTCTGTCCAATCATTTTCCTAATAAGTTATCACTTCTCATATGTTTCACAGTTTCAACCTAATCTCTTGGCAGAACAGTAAACGTCTTAATAAGTACCATCGTCCGAAAGCCTTAGCATTTCAAAAAAAACGTCTAGAGAAGCGGGAAGAGAAAATATTCTTCGTATGACAGCCGTTGAAAACTATGCAGACAACTTAATTTGGTAAACAATATAAGCGTAATACAGTTGCGAGGGAGGGGTTAAAGAATAATAATTCCTTCAAGCGTCAGCATGTGGCATGTGACGGTTCTATAAAAAGCAATCAATACAAAT
>JAHZNB010001656.1:0-22719 GCA_027744295.1 Callyntrura guangdongensis
TAGGCGACTTACTACCGACTTGCGTGAAAATTTCGTCCAAAAGCTCTGAAATTTAGGGTAACCAATTACCCCAATACTATGTTACCTAACCAAAAAGTGGCTTTCTCTTCGCAAATATGCTCCTTGGGCAGCTAAGCAGCCCAGTCATATTTTATGACTGCGACATCGTCTTCGAAAGAGATAAAGCCAATCGTGTGTGTTTGCACGCCTTCGTGTGTGTGTGTGTGTACGTTTATGTACACACACACACGTACAAACACACACACACACACGTACTCACGCACAATTACAGTAATTAGCTCCGAAATTTGCTCGTTATTATTTATTTATAGGCTCAGACCACTGATTAGATTGATTATGTTTGTCCTTTTTTCTTTCAGCATGCATCAGAAAGCCTACTGGTTGGTCTTTTCGAAGTGAAGCCTTAAAAAACATTGAAACTAACTGCAAGCACGAAATTAGTAAATTATATTGCGGGACAATGTAGCAGAGTCAGATTAGCCATCCAGGAGTCCTTTTTTTGCTTAATAGCAAACTACTTCATTGGTGGAAAGTGCCCTGACTTAAAACTTTGTGTGAATGTTCAAATGGAAAGAAAGATGTCGTTTTTAGGTATGACTTAATAAGTAAATATATCTGAAATTTGTTCCATTTTATTACTTGATATGTAGTAATTAACTGTGGCAATTTTCAGAATTGTTAATAGTAGGACTCTGGAGAAATTTAATTTTTTATATTGGGGGGTCCTACTGCAGGTATCAGCACCTGCTTGTACATATCACTACCTATGCATTGAAGATACTGAAAGCAATTTGGTACTAATAAATCAACTACTGTGAGCCTGTAACAACTATCTATTGATTCTAGTTTTGATTTTGCGGCTTTGTGTAGTGTAATGTCATTTTTTGTCAATTGTTTTTGTATGCATAGCAAAAAGCGTTTGTGTACTACTCATAGGAACGAAAATGTCGTTTTTTGGTATGATCTAATAACTAACTATATCTGTACTTTATACAATTTTATTACCTGATAATCTAGGACTAACTGTGGCAAATTTCAGAATTTTTAATAGCAGGACTCTGGAGAAATTTAATTTTTTATATTGGGGGGTTCGTGTGCAGGTAGCAGCACCACACTACTTATGCCTATTATGACGATACTGATAGCAATTTGGTACTAATAAATACACCAATACTCTGTTACTTACCTAACCTAACCTTTACCCCAAGGGGTCTACTTGTCGATTTTTTCGACGAAAAAGTGGCTTTCTCTTCGCCAATATGCTCCTTAGGCAGCTACGCAGCCCTGTCATATTGACTGCGACATTTTCTTTGAAAGAGATAAAGCCCATCGTGTGTGTTTGCATGGCTCAGGGTGTTTGTGTACGTTTATGTACACACACACACCGTCTTAGTATTGAACTCTGACATTTGATTATCAAGCCCTGTCAGATTTTATGACTGCGACATAGTCTTGAGTTTCAAATCTCCTTTTTCATGTACCCAGTCCGCAGCGTTGCAACCGTCTTGAAAAATGTATTGATAGAACATAAATAAATCTCCACATCGGACCTCAGTTAGTTCCACTGAGCTGTCTCCCCTAATGGTAAAAAACGATAAGGCAATAGGTCTTGACTTTGGATCGCCAAACGTCAATTTTTGTCGATTTTTGTCAATTTTTGTCGATTTTTTTCGATTTTTGTCGATTTTTGTCGATTTTTTTCGATTTTTGTCAATTTTTGTCGATTTTTGTCGATTTTTGTCGTTTTCGTCGTCGTCGTCGTGTCGTCTGTCTCTGCAAAGCTAAAAACGTTTGTCAACGTTTTTCAACATTTCGAGAGTCAACCAGTATCCAGTTGATAATGAGCATTTCTTTTCGTTTTTTAGGTATGATGTAATAACTAAATATTTATTTACATGAAGCTATTTTATTACTTGGTAGTCTAGGGTTAACTGTGACAATTTTTAGAATTTTTATTACTAGAACACTGGAGATATTTATTTTTTTAAATAGGAGTCCTAGTGTACGTACTGTCCTGTGCTTATTTTAACGATACTGTTGAAAAATTTTAAATTGTGAATGAACCACTGCGTCCCTAAGGCAACTATATATCGATTCTACGGTCTGTAAAGTATTTTTTTTTCAATTTTTCAACGAAGTGTACTAAGAAGTACTTATAGCCAAGAAAGTTTTATTACTTCATAGTTTAGGATTAACTGTGACAATTTAATAAAAAATTAATAGTAGTACGCCTGAGATATATAAGTGAATATATTGGGGGGTCAGTGTGCAGGTACCAGCACCACTGCTACGTACATATTACTATTTAGGCCTAGTGTAACGATACCGTTAGCAATTTTGTAATTAAAAATCAACTACTGTGATTTACTACAACCAAAACCTACTACCAAAATCAGCTACCAAATTTTAACGTAATTTTAATTGTCTAATATTAGCTAACAGTTCGATATCGCTGCCATGCAATTTACATTTACAAAACTAAAGGTACATTTCTTGGTTGTGACTGGTTCTTCTAAATTTATTTTAATTTTTTCAGGGTTGCTAAATTAAAAATGAAGCGAAAGTTGAGACAAGATTTTCCATTCAGAGAGAAACTTCCCAAATTTGAAAGCGTCGAAGTAAGCGTTAGTGTACAAGGTACTAACCTGTTTGCTTTTAAACCGCTACGGAAAGCAAGACTGAGAACTTTGGGTATTCATGTCTACGAAGAAGAGCGCAAGATTTCACAAAGGCAACTTAATATGACATGTAAACCACAAATACCTAAACGAACGCACGCGCGGTACTTTCGTACACGGGACTTAAAAATTGGGCCAAAACGAAATCGTGGGCGTCCCAAAAAATCAACCCGAAGAGGAAGGCCGAAGAAAATATTTAATGACGACTTAAAAAGGGTAGTCGAATCTTCTTTTACAAACAAAGAAGCAGCAATATCAACAGATGATTTGACAGAGTTTTCAATGCACGAAATTACAGATACACAGGTAGATTATGCGCTAAAAAATTAAAGTAAAAAATTATATAACTGTAAGCCTTACTATAACTTTCTTGACATTAACAGGGCATTCCACCTTCGTCAGAAATTCATGACAAAGACACTGACAATGATCCGTTTGCTGACATAGAATTAGCAGAACTCGTTTCTGTACGTTATGAAGATCCAGTACCCTGTTGGAACAAGAATATTGATAAAGACTTCCTTTATTCTGGATACGCTTCCTCCGGACAACACCTTTGATCAAATTTTGCTGGAATATTATAACCTTACTAACAATTAAATGTGTGCCCGTATTGCTTTCTACATAATTTTTTAATCGTATTAATTAATTTCCGCAAACAATTCTTTTGAGACAGATTTACCTTGAATTTATTAATTTCTACAACTTATTGTAAAACTATGTATCATATAAACGCCAATGCTACTTTACGTTACAATGTTAAATGGTACAAGTTCATGGTAAATCGATTTTATAAGATACGCAAATTTGTAATGTAATTACTCATTTTTGAAACGGAATGTAAATGTCTAATAATCGAATCGAATCGATTTTGTGACTTATTATGTAGTTCCTGTGCAATATTGACTGTGCATTTTTAGAGAAATAAAATGACCTTATATGTATTTTTGTTTTGTAGTTCATTTCATTACTTAGTATTATGCCTGCAAACATTATTAAATTTACATAGCCCAAACTCAGCTTGTTAGCAAGCAAGTCACAGCGAAGATTTTTGTTTTGTCCAGTTGAAATCAAATATTTTAGATGTGCCCTTACATTACTAGCATGTCGTAAATAAAACTCCAAACTTGTCTAGTAGACCAGTAATAGGCTAAAGACATCTCATCAGGCTCAAAACAGCGTTTATTACGGATTTTTGTAAAAAGTGCTGTAAGGAAACTAAAGACCACCAAACCAAAATAATATCACATGTATGAATTATCTGAAACGTTTATTTTAGCTTGACACAATTACGACTAAATTACGTCATATTGTGAGTTATTACGAGCTAGTATATAATACTAAGCTACCACAATCCCTCTGGAAGATCATTTTGACTGTCAGCACGCTGGATGCATGAGGTGTAAATTTTGTGTCAACACGAAGGATGTTTTTTAAAAAAAGTATGCTGATTCTGTAAGTAGAGTAATTGTTCTATATGCAGAATTAATTTTAAGTTTCCGTAATTTTTTGTTATTGACTATAATCTTGTCATCATAGTCCACAATCAACGTTTACAAATTAAGCTGTAGCACATATCTTTGGGCAAAAATTACAAAATATATTTCTATCAAGTGTTTTGTAACGTGTCATCTAGCTATTGTACCTCTCCCCAGTTTTTCGATTTTTGTATATTTGAATAGTATAACTTTAGTCGTCGTCGTAAGGGGCAATCACTATCTTCAAATTGATCTAACACCCATTAAACTAGGTAAGTATATTTAGAAATATTATTAAAGTAAAGTAGTAGAGTAAAATCCCTTACTCTTCTATATTACAGTTACGTTACACCTACTGTAGTAAACATTACATCAGGTTTTGTAATCTTAAGCATATTCTTTGTAATGTGCTTTGTATTGTTCTGGCAAAGTAATTTGTATGCATAAGAAAGCATTCCCGAACGAAAACTTCCGATTTGTTGAGTCTTTCCTACAAGTTAAGGTCTGATTTGTGGCAAGGTTGGAACCTATGTATAATTGTTTAAATGATTTACTTCTATTAATTAACCCTGAGGTAGATTAACCTGTGTAGTTCTTTTATTTTAGTATGACAACTTACCAACTAGTTAATTTAAACTTTCTTGGTTGTTTTTCGAATTAAATTTTAAGGTTGTATTACCGCTTAAATATAAGGTACAAGTTCTTTTATGTAAACGTACTATATATTTGTAATAACTATTTTTATTGTGTTACTAATTATTGCAGCCGAGAAAGCATGTCCAATTTTGATCGCGAGGAAGATTACGAAACCGATGAATCTGAAAATATGGAGAACCCAAAAATTGTGCAACTGGAATCTATATTTAAAATGTACGTCATAGCAGATAAACGTGCGTTAACACCAGAAACAAGGAAACGTTTTTGTGAGGAACACAAGGAAGAGTATTTAAAATAGTAAGATAACCACAAACAAGAATAATTTGTATTTTGAATTCCAGCCGAATATCTGATTTTAATGAAATTCTGGTGTTCCAATCGTTCGACTTGATTTGTTTGATTCTATTTATTGATATTTATTATTACTTCTAACTTTGTGTTTAAGCTGTTGGAAAAAAAATAAATTGGATGAAGCCGAGAGACTGGGGTTTAGCATTTCACCACATGTAAAGCTACCAAGATGCAGTACGTCGAAACAATCAATAAGAAAACTGATAGACAGTTGCAGAGATGCCTCTACAGTGACGCAAAACTTAGCTCAAACCAACAACACTTTGGAACAGGAAGATGAAAGTTTGGACCAAGAAGGTGACAATCTGGACCAAGAAGGTGACAATCTGGACCAAGGAGGTTACAATCTTGACCAAGAAGGTGAAAATCTGGACCAAGAAGGTGACAATCTGGACCAAGAAGGTGACAACCTGGACCAAGAAGGTAACAATCTGGACCAAGAAGGTGACAACTTGGACCTGATAGGTGAGAATTTGGACCCAGAAGCCGACAATTTACCGCAAAATAGCGGCAATATACTGCTGCAAGGCAACAACTTAGACCAGGCAGGTGAAAATTTGGACCAGGAAGGTGAAAATTTGGACCAGGAAGGCGACAATTTGGACCAGGAAGGCGACAATTTGGACCAGAATCGCGACAATTTGGACCAAGGAGGTGACAATCTGGACCAGGAAGGTGACAATCTGGACCAAGAAGGTGAAAAACTGGACCTGGGAGGTGACCATATGAACCAAGAAGGTGACAGCTTGGACCAGGTAGGTGAGAATTTGGACCTAGAAGGCGACATTTTACCACAGGGAAGCGACAATTTACCACAAAATAGCGGCAATATACTGCTGCAAGGCAACACTTTGGACCAGGCAGGTGAAAATTTGGACCAGGAAGGTGACAATTTGGACCAGGAAGGCGACAATTTCGACCAGGAAGGCGACAATTTCGACCAGGAAGGCGACAATTTGGACCAGGAAGGCGACAATTTACTACGGGAAAGTGACCATATATCAACGGAACACGACAATATACGACGAGAAGCAGACAATTTACCAGAAGCCGAGAATTTACTAGAAGCCGACAATGTACTAGAAGACATTATATCGGAATATGACAATCCAGCAGAAGGCAAAAATTTACCAGAAGGCGACCATTTCCCACAAAAAGATATTTCTTCACCAGAAAGCAACAATTTAGCACAAAACGTCAATTTACTACAAGAATGCGAAAATGTGTCACAAGCAGGCGACTATTTAGAGCAGGAAGTCATCCATTTATCACATCAAAGCGAAAATTTACTACCAGAAGATGAAAATTTAACCAAAAGTGACAGTGCACCACATACAGGCGATATTTCACGACACGAATGCAACAATTCTTCAAAAACCAACAATTTATTAAAAAGCAAAAAATTATCTCAAGCCGGAAACGTAGAGCCAAATTGTCACAATTTAGAGCAAGAAAGTAACAGTTTAGAGAAAGAAAGTAACAATTTAGAACAAGAAAGTAACAATTTAGGCGAAAATTTACCGTGCGTTAGCAACAACTTACCACAACAAGGCGACCACTTAATTCAAGAAGAGGAAAATTTACCACCTGAAGGCGACAATGTACGACCGGAAGACGACATAATACTACAACTAAGCGTGCACTTACCAAACAGCGATATATTACCACAAGCTGGGGTCAAAATACTACAAACAGACACTAATTTATCACAACAATGCGACGAATTACCTAAAGATCGCAACGTTTTGAGTGCCATTGAAGACGAGCCACAAAACTCAACTAATATTGGCGTTGCAGAACAAGACCAGGCAAAGTTATTGATTATGTTAGACAATTCTGACCAGTCATTTAGTTTTAACGAGTTTTTGGAAGGCGTTACGTAAGTGTTAAACACAAAAACTAAAATTTATGATTTAAATTTTTGATGATGGCTTTTCAACTAACAATAAACTTTGCATAGGTGTACATCTAGTCCAAAACCAACATCGGGTGAATTGACTGATTCCTGTAAGGTTTTAAACAGGACGGTCATTACAGATAAAATGAAACCATCAGCCGTTACGGGGAGCAGCCTTGTTGGCCTAGAGAATGATTTGCTGAACAGAAGACTAAATCAATCTCTTAATACTGGAGACGAGAGCACATGTGCTCGTGCGGAAAAGAATTTGCTAAAATTTGAGTTGGAAACAGGCGGACGGAAGGGTGTCATTGATGGAATATTTAGCCAAAGGATAGCAAAGTCTTCGCGTATATTTAAGCAACAAAGCGTTGGACACAGATGTAAGCATGCAAAAGAACCAGTTTAAATTATCCAATAAAACTATCTGAATTTTATCCATGTTAGCGTTTCTTTTAATGAGATTCAGGATTACATGTTTACTAGTTTTAATTTGTTTTCACACAGCTCAAGGGTTTCTAAACATTACCAAAAAAAAACTTGTAGTATCGGACAAAGAAATTCCGACAAGTAGTAGTAAGTGTCACATTACAAATTGGATTTTAAATGACATTTTTATAAGAATCATAACGCTGCTTTTGTTTTTTAATAGCTCGCAGTACTCGGGAGCCTTCCTCAAATACGCTACCGGATTTTGACACCCCGGAAGAACAGCTTGGATTGGTACGTTTTTGTTTTGATGGTTTCAAAAGGTGTATCTAAAATAAACTAATTTTATGTATTTCTCATTAAAGGAAATAAAACAGGCAGGAAATATTGGAGCAGGTGTTTTTGCAAGAAAAAAGTTTGAAAAAGGCGACTTTGTCTGTTATTATAAAGGGGAAGTCATTAAGCATAAAATAGCCCTTGAAAGGGAAGCAGGTTACCAAAGGCAAAATATGGAGCATGATTATATGATGCAGCTTAAAGGATATGGATTATGGTAAAAGCAAAAATATACTTTTTCTTCATTGAAGTAAATTTAAACAATAATAGATAACTTTTTGTTTTCACAGGATTAGACGCCACACCTGAAAGTTTCAAAAAATTTGCAGGAAGATCATTTAATCACTCAAACCAAGATCCTAACGTCAAAGCTAAAATTAGTTTCTTTCATGGAGCTCCGCAAGTGTACTTCACAGCAATTAAAACGATCGAGACTGGAGATGAGATGAGGTTTGACTATGGGGATAGAAGGAAGGCTACTTTACTCTTACACCCATGGCTTAATGAGAAGAAAGGGAAGAATCAAACTTAAGAAAGTAGTAATTTGTTAGGGGTACATCAGCTCTTGTTAATCCTTGTAATAATAATGTATATACTATGTACTTGTATTTAAATAAAACAAAAAATGGAGTCAAAATGAGGGGCGTCCGAGAGACTTTAATGCAGTAAAGTGCCTAAAACTCTCACGCGACTCCGGTTGGCACAAACTCCTCTTTGAAATATTTTGAGTAGAACATCTTGGTGAACTACACAAAATATTGGTTTTATGTTTACTTATAATTTTATTGCAAGTTGATAATCATAATAATAAAGTTTTGTTTCCGTTTTTACAGGTAGGCGAATTCAAAAATAAATCAAGTCAACACATTCAAGAGGAAAAGATTATAGTATACGTGTTTTTCATATTTGACTCACCAAGAAGGAAAAATGGTGGACAATAGCTTAAACTGTCTTATTTGCAACGATGGACCGTTCAATTTATCAACTATGCGATATCATTTTCTCTCCATTCATAATATGGAAGCTGCTGATTTTGTTGCATTGAATGCAAAATGTGCGATTTGCAAAGCTCAATTTAGAAACTGCAATGACTACTTGGAGTGTCTAACAAGTCATTTTTTCAACTCTAGACGAAGTACGTAATTATAATATTATTATTTCTATTGTTTTTAATGTAGTATTATCTTCAAGTAGTTTTATTGGTACTTTACCGTTTCTAATGCATAAATTTGTAATATTTTTTTAAAGTCCTTGACAATTCTCAACAAGATCTTTCAACTTCAGAAGGCAACAGTAGCGTCAGTCAAGAAAATACATTTTCTTCTCTTGAGGATCAATTTTTATTTCAAGCTACCAACTTGGAAACTTCAAAGGAGACTGTTCGAGATTACCATGTGCAACAATCCGAAAATCCTAGCCAACATGAGGAATTTCTGGAAATAAAAGAATTGATAGATCAGGGACAGTTTAACGACAGCTTTAGTCCGGATACACTTCCAGAAGAAGGTGCCTTCAACGCTGCTTCCGTTAGACACAAACAAGGAGACATGATTGCTTTGGACGTTTTGAAGGATGTCAAAGAATTTTCAAGTATAAGTCCCATATATTCAATACCTAGTGTCTCCCAAGGATCAACGTCAGGAATAACTATGCAATATCAAAATTCCCCCCAATGGAGTTTCAACGATCGTTCCATATCCCCTATTTCAGGGAGGCAGGTTGAAAACAATGAAATTTACAATCAATCGGAACATTTTAGACTTAGCTTGGAAGGAAAAAAGATTATAACTCAGAATCCCGGGGAACAAAATTTGAGTGGACGCTGCGCTGCTGAGTTGAAAGATACAGAAACTTTAAATGTTGGTCATGCAACTAACGAACCCGAGTCAAAAAGAGGCAAATGGACAACAGCAGAAATGCCTGAAGGCTTGGAGGAATATATAAATGTCGTTCACAGCTCACAACTTGGGCCGGACTTACTCTCTGGATCAAGTGGATCGGTAAATGAAGTTAAATCTGATGACGAAGAGAAAGCTTAATTTAGGAACGTGTGATTAGTGCTGGAGTAAATAAGCAACCGTTGACAAAATGAATTAAACGTTATGTATATTTTAACTAAGACAAATACTGTCATAATCTTTTCAATTAACTTTTTTACCAATAATTGCCAGAAGTGTGTAAAATAAAGATTTTCAGGGATTCCAACTATATAAATTCTGTTTACATTTTTGTGTATCGTAATACGAGTGTTAACTAAATACATGCAAGTTAATAATTAAATGAATTTTTACTTTTTAATATGTAAGTGTTTATGAAAAAAATTGTATTAGAGTGAAGTTCCTAAATAGTTCTATGTCATTGATAATTTTGAAATGTTTTTTTAATAAATTTGCAATTGTAATTGTTTTTCATTAAATAGCTCATTTAAACATAATACAGCATATTATAACGAAGGTTCATTAATTTTTTTCTCGTTGAAAGTAACCTAAAGCATATAGTATAGTAAACCATTAATAAATCAAAATACATACAAATAAAATGCGCAAGTATACATTAGATGCAAAACTTAACATGCCTAGCAAGTAAATACGTAAATAATATGTTTGCTTGTTACCTATTTTTGCTTACTTTATTTATTAGTTATCGATTTTTTAACTGCAAAACTCCAAATCGTTTCACTTACGGTTCCAGACATTTTTATACGTAAATATTATGTTTGCTTGTTACCTATTTTTGCTTACTTTATTTATTAGTTATCGATTTTTTAACTGCAAAACTCCAAATCGTTTCACTTACGGTTCCAGACATTTTTTAGAGATAAGGGTACATTTTTAGTTATAATGCTTTTATGCATTCCTGAATTAATAAATGCTCAAGTGCACAGAAGCAAGCGTGTAGGAAATTATGCAAGCTGCAAATAATTATCAGTGTTACATTGGACATAATTTTATTATTTTTGGTCAGCAAATAAAAAGCATAGAGAATAACAGCTAAATGGCACGGCATCACATATAATTAAAAATTAAAATCAAGAAGATATAGTTTTCCGTTGTAAAATAATTTGCATATATAAGGTTGTTTGCAGTTTTGTTGATAAGTTGCAGCATCGAACATTATCGTTTTTTCAATTATTTTAACTTGCCATTTGACCAAAATTCATTAACTGGGATTAAGTAGAAACTGTTTATTTAAGTAAACAGGCAATTTTAACTCGAATTTATATTTCGTAATAGTAACTCGTTACGGACTCGACGGAATTACGTAATTAAAATATACTAAATAAATTAGTCTATTTCAGTTAACCTACTTGAAATAAAATAACATGGGCTTCATCTAGCTAACAACTACTCTATGCACAATAATTTTGAACTTAGAAAAAAAAATGTTCCTGAGTGCAATTTACCTTAAAACGTAAGTGTATTTGTGTAGTGTAAACAGACCTTGCGCAATTAGAAAATATTACAAAATCTTACAATAAGAACTTTATTGATTTACGAGCACGTACTTTAATTGACGCAAGTTGATATTCAAAAATTAAGGTAAGCCATTAATTGTTTAGAAGAATTCCTTACTTTGGTTTAGTTTTCTTATTACCATTTTCAAACAAATTTTTGATGCTATTTTAGGGTGGGTGCAGACATTCTTGGCATTTCTTGAACAAAGTTTTGATTACAACCAACCAGGCTCTTTAAATTGGATTCTACGGATTTTAAAATGGCGGGCAATCAACCCCAACATTCGAATTCAACAGCAAGTACTAATAATGATTCCTCACCTAATTACAATTATATGGAAAGAGAGTTTCAGGGTTACGATGGGCAGTCGGAAGCGCAGCGCCGTCAGTTTATTGCGTCACACGAAAAGGAATATATTGAGTAGTAAGTGTCAAACACCAAAATTTATTGGTTATCGTGTTATTGTGATTCACAATAGATATTTCTAAGATAACGTTTGTTTATTTTTATAGTTGTGCCCGCACAAAAACGTTACAAGACGCAGTTAAACGCAATGANAATAGATATTTCTAAGATAACGTTTGTTTATTTTTATAGTTGTGCCCGCACAAAAACGTTACAAGACGCAGTTAAACGCAATGAAATAAGAGAAGCTTATGTTCCATTGGAACGTTATGTACCACCGGTCACCGAAAATCCCTCTAGTGGTTCATCCACGTCTGAATATTTTACACCAGAATCAAGTCAAGCAATTGACAGTATTTTAAACCTGGACACTCCAAAGCGTAACGACGTTCCAAAAAAGCCTCGCAAACTTTAAAAAAATACTTAAATACTTGAAGTGTATTTTATGTTTTTATGAATTTATAACGATTGGCACAAAGATAAGTAATATTTAGAATATTGTACTAATGATAGGGTTAGTAACATTCATTTAGGGCTATAAAGGTGGATAATTTATTTTAAAACTCAAGCTTTCGGTAACTATACGTAACTTTTTTAAGAGTGAATGATAAGTAGCAAACATTTTTACAATAAGAATAATACATTAGATACTGTTTGTTAGTAGGAAATATGAAATACACCAGAATCAAGTCAAGCAATTGACAGTATTTTAAACCTGGACACTCCAAAGCGTAACGACGTTCCAAAAAAGCCTCGCAAACTTTAAAAAAAATACTTAAATACTTGTAGTGTATTTTATGTTTTTATGAATTTATAACGATTTGCACAAAGATAATAAGTAATATTTAGAATATTGTACTAATGATAGGGTTGGTAACATTCATTTAAGGCTATAAAGGTGGATATTTTATTTTAAAACTCAAGCTTTCGGTAACTATCCGTAACTTTTTCAAGAGTGAATGATAAGTAGCAAACATTTTTACAATAAGAATAATACATTAGATACTGTTTGTTAGTAGGAAATATGAAATTATGCAAAGAAACAATTATATGAGATTAATTGCTATAGGTATTTTTGATGAAATATTGTATCCGTTTGTTCTAGTTCTATGATAGTTTTGTTATCATGTATAAGTTTACTTTTAATAAAAATTCACATTCAAAATGACTTCTCCATTTCTATTTTACTGGTAAAATTTTGTAAGAAGCATGTAACATGATGCGTATTCACTTACTCGTTTGATTAAATTTTGTAATAGTTACGCAATATTTACACCAACAGGCATTTATCTAATCGGATTTTACGTCATTATTAGTGAACTTCTATCGATTTGTGACAACATTTGCACCAACTACTACCTGAAATTACGTATACTTTAAATTTTAGAAAAAAGAAGTTTTATAAGCAAATTTCAACAACGATAAATTGCAAGACTTCTATATATCTGTGAAACTATCACCTAATGGAATTTGGTTATTTTTGGTAAATTTTGTAATCAACCAATACTTTTACCTCTGAATTGTATACAGATTATTCCTTCATTATTACTAGTTTTATGCGCAGACATACTCCACTGAAAGACACTTTGTCAATTTGATTTTGGTATCAATTTTCTTTATCAAAGGTTAGCACGGTAAGTACATTTAAAAAATATTTACAGCTATATCAATAATTTACTTGAACATATGATAACACTTGCAACTAAAAAAATACTATATTAAACGTTATTTTTCAAAAAATTTCAGAGAACACGCTGTAGAAGGGCAATTATTGTCAAGCAATATGACACAAGTTCAGGAAAGCAGTACAAGTTACGAAAGTGAGGACAAGGGCATGTACTTGGTCGGGCAAACCAAAAAATAGCAGTATTAAAGTATTGTTTGGTGAAAAACGTACATTTTTCCGGATTTGTGCTATTCGTGTTCTGGAAAACGGCTTGCCAAAGGTTGTGGAGACGGAAGACAAACGCACAGTTCCTTTTGTGCAACTTAAAAAACACAGGACAATTCGTTGCTCTCATGTGTGTATGGCAGACGAAGAAACGGATACAAATCAGTTTGGTCTTATTGGTGCCGACTCGTCACTTTGTAGCTGCAGCGAGCGTGATAAATATATAAATTCGCAAGTTCTTGAAGATGATTTCGACGATCGCCCATACATTTTTAAACACAGCTTGCTAGTTGAATTATCCCAACCAAAAGGAGCGTTTGAAAAACCATGGTTACATAATGCTTACCGGGATACAACAGTATTATTCCCTATTAATTCATACCAAAAAATGGAAATGGAACGGTTTTCTCCAAACGGTGAGAATTTTAATTCGTATTGTGATGAGTTTGTCTGCGTGTTTTGTGCCACTAAACGAATAAGAGAAGCAAAAATGAAGTTTGTAGAGTTAGGCGTGCCTTTCAATGCTAAGTCTTTGCGGTTTGGAGATTCTTCATACGTGGACTCAATATGTTTACTTGAGGAAGATTACGATAATTGGGAAATGTGTTTCCCTGTATGTTTTGATTGCAACGAGTACTGCGTTACCGCGCATTGTACCGATCCAAACTTGATGGTACGGTCTGAAGAAATCGATTTGCACAACATTTGTGAAGATTTGGTAAAGTTTGGCAATATTCCAAAGAAGGTGAACCTAAGAATTGGTTCCGAAGTTGTGGAAAGACCCATTTTACTAAATCTAAACAAATTTCATGGAAGACTGCCCCATTCATGGCTACACTACTGTAAGCTTTTGTAAAACTCTTGAAAATCGTAAATTTTTAATGATGTTTGTTGAATTATGACATTAAATGTGCTTTTCTGTTAAAACTATTAGACCCTGCAAAAAGTGATGTGTGCATTCCACAAGAACTGGATTGACAGTACTGTGGACCCAACTACTTCTGAGATGTCCTAGTTAAGCATTTAGTACAAGCTCTGATGGCTACGTGTGACAACCGCTCCGTTTAATTAACTTCGCTTGATTAATTATTATAGCTCTTAAGATGTACATTTATTGAGTAATATACACGACAATAAATTATTAATTTTACGCATCAAATTTTGCACCATGCAAACAAAGTTTGAATTATAGTAATGTAATCAAATTTATTATTTTTGGCATGAACACGCACCAACTTAAGGTAAAATTACCTTTTGCTCCATATTTTAAAGTCAACGGCACCACAACTTGCTAAAGTTAATAAGTAAAACAATGCAGGTTAAGTAAATTAATACAGTTCAAAGTATATATTTTCAGAATCTTAATAATTAAATGTTGAGGATGTTGAAATTTTAAGAAATATGTTCATTTCAAATATGCTCTTGCCATTTTAATGTTATAATTACTCCACTGTTAGTTTAGGGTAGGTATTTATCGTTCCCAATTGGTCAGTATGGTAGTTAAAAGTCCGTTTTTTGTGCTACATTATTACATATATGGTACAAACAGTTGCATTTAAAGAAAGAAAAATTATTCGGACTGCTGTTTCATTGGTTCCATGCGTTCTGTGGTATGTGAATTACATAAACTTCATGCATTCCTTTGCAAATTTTGTAATGGCATTATCATTTGACAATTTTCATTTTTCTGGCAGTAGAAAAATTAAACCGAACAGCGTGATATAGTAACTTAGTTCAAAGGGTGCTATTAAAGTTACATAATTGTGTACATTCGCTTGTAATCTTTAAGACATTTTACTCTGAGCATGAGCATTTTACCTAAACAAAACGTTGCCAATCTTTAATTTCTATCTTCTTAGCATTCAATGAGTAGGTGACCACATCAGTCTCAGTTACGTAAGTGTTTTTGTATTTATTGACGGGCAAGTATTTTTTGTTTATTTTGCAAAGCGATTTACAGTAAAACAGCATGTCATATTTTATCACAACATATTGCTTTATATGAAGATTAATTTTCAATTTTCCAAAAATTTTGTTTCAAATTGCTGGAATTCTAAAAAAAATTCCCCAAACTTTATTCGTAATACACTAAACCATTTACGAAATGTAACTATAAATTTTGTAACAATTGATCAGACAGCTCGAATTGAGTAAAATAACAGAAATTTTAGGCCACAATATTGTTGATTTTACAGTTGAAGAAATAGAAATCAGTGAATAACCCCTACAAGTTATTATAATGGCTCAGTTAGATCGCAGAGTTTAATCCTTTCCGTTTCGAACGGGATGAGTCTTCAGATGAAGAAAATGACGACTTGTTTGACTGCGATCGTGATTCGGATTTTGATTTTGACCCTGAAGGCTTGGTTGATCCTGCCGAAGTACCAGTTTCGTTAAATAGATGGCCAGATATTACCACCCTAGCTGATCAAATTCAAACAGAGTATATCATTGATGGGGTTGTAATTGTTAGTGATACACTTAGATTTGCTCGATTACGTAAGTAAAAGTTCGTTTCATATTGAAATTATTGTTTAATTTAAAGTTCCAAGTTTTCCATGTCATGATTTGAAATTTATAGCCGGAATTCTCAACGTTCGTACCTTTCCTACCGTGTTTGATCAACGCTTGTCAAGGTACAAAGGTTTCAGGGCATATTTTCCGGAAAATACCAGAAGAGTATATGAATTTCAGTTGGGAAACTTGGGACCATTTGATCTTTGTGTACTAATTTCTACCGACCAACGCGTACCGAAACGATCTGGTAAGTTCAAATGTGTACTACTTACATATATAAGAAAGGTTTTCTTTCGTTATATTTTAGCTCTTTTAACAGTACCACAGTATACTTCAATGATAAAAAGTTACCACGAAGCCCTTCGTCGTAGCATTATGGACCTTTCATTGAATTCTAAGTCGCGAAAAGACGTTCTTACTCGAAGTGATAATGTAAGTCAAAGGAATTTTGCAAATACAAATAAAAAATTATTGCTTCTTGGAAAAATTACAAAATACTTATAAACATACACTTTTCTAGACACTCTGCATTTTTCAAGCTGACATTGAAGCCATTGATTTAAACCTCAGAACACATCTGGATATATTAATTGAAGAGGACGAACATAAGGAAAACTTTCCACCTCAGCCACAATTTTATTTTGCAGCAAAACTACTTGGACAAAATCAAACTGTCGATCCAAACAATATTGAAGACGTGGTGGTTTTTTATGAACCGTTTGTAAGGCTTTTACCAAGGACCCGAATTGCTGTTCATGTTGCGCTTGATAAATCACTAGAGGATCACATACTCATGTGGAAGATCGATAAAGTTAGGGAAGCAATGCGTGGATGCCAAGAAAAAAAGTCGTTTAACGTTGGAATTTTGTCAGGCCTTGGAAACGTAATTTTTGAGTACCCCGTTACGCTGCTTCAAAATTCAATAACTGGCGTTCAGTATTACAGTAAGCTATTTGCTGGAGCGCACCGTGACAAGAACAAGTTATTTTTGAACAACAAAATTACAAAATCTTTGTATGAACGGTTACGTGCTAAGATAATGGAAGAAAGGAAACCTTCGGTCAACGCAAATGCCAGAATTGTTAAAGATGCTTACGGTAAACTTCAATGCTGCTTCCAGGACATTATTGATAGTGTGGAAGGCACTACCGTTGCACGATTGGAAATGGTGTACGGAGGTATCCACGTTCCAACCGTAGCAGAAATTTTTCAAATGGCAGTTAATGAAGTAGCACGCTTGTGTGATAATGCCGAAGGTGACTACTATTAATAACGATATGCTTACATACATTCATAACCAAGAGTACAAGAACAGCATAAGTCCGTGGATAGTTGGATTCCACGCAATCATTGCAAACCTTTCTAGTAAGTAAAAATAAGTTATAAAACAAGTTATGTAAACAAACAATTTTTTTGTCTGTTAAATATTTGTTATGTCTGTTAGTAATTGGTATTTAAATGTTTATAGATGACGTGTACGCAATTGATGGAGAACCATCAATTTGGACCATGGACCCAGTTAAATTTCTTGAGCCGTCAAGGTTTGAAATTAGTGAAGCTGCAGAAACAATCATCCATTACGTTTTGAAAGGTGAACTTGGACGTGGTTATTCGAGAAGACTAGGAAATTTTTTAAAATTAACATCTAGTGATATCAACTCTGCCAATCGAGTTGGAGAATTAAACTGGAAATTTCGTGGATTTGAACTACTCAATTTCAACGTACAATGGATACGTGAAGGAAACGAAACAATTGCAACAATTCTACCAATATACACCAGCAGAACGTCGTTGCAGCTTTGTTTTCAGTACTTGCAAAACTTTAAAAAGTTACTTAGTGACTTAACAGTTTCTCGTCGTAACGTTGAAGAAGTAGGACAGGACTTTTTCATTTCTGTGATAGATGTTATGATATCCTTTCAATTAAGGCGTAATATTCGTGCCGACAATGGTCTTAATTTAAGTTCCATAATGCTACAACCAAGCACAGCAGGAAGAATACAGCACATGACCGCAGCACGACTTCTTCAGAAGTTAACACTTTCGCCGTTAAATGGTGACCGAGGATATTTTCCTGAAATGAAGCCAATACTTGTAATAATGGATATAATTCGAGACAAACTTGGAGACCGTTGGAGATCATGTATAAATAGTATGAAAAATATTATTGAAGAACGGATAAAAAGCCAAGGTTATGCATTCAGGTTCTCATTTGGACCACACACTGAGTACTTGGTACATGTTGACAAAACATATGAGAATTCTAACGCAAACGAAAGAAGAGCTTGGAGAGATGGAATAAGATGGATTAATTTTAATCGAAAATCTCCTTTCAAGGCCAACATCAACCGTTTAATCAAAGAATATGAGATGTGGCGTAAAACACCATGTGGTAAACCTTTGTTATTGGTAGTTTTAGCCAGAGATATGCAAAGCATATTTGATACCGGTAAAATGTCAAAGGGGTCTGTTCCACCTTCATTAAAAAATATTTTTGAGGCAACAATTCGAGTCAAAATAAATACTTTAATGCGACCACCACCAGCACCGCAAAGACGCCAAAACGCAACATTAAATTCGGAAGTTCCTTTGTTACAACAAAGTAGGCAGCAAGAAGGTGAATCTGGATACGAAAGTTTTATCCAAAATAGCGATTATAATCTAGTTCCTTCAGACAACCGGCCACTTGAAGAAACGTCTCCTCCGGCGCCTCGGTTCAGATACACTGGCAACATGCGTATTCCGCCCGAACGACACGTAATACACAGAAAACCTAGAAGCCCATCGATAACTAGAAGTGAATTAGCAGATTTGCAAGATGGAATGTCCCAAGTATCGTCAATGTCCTCGACATCTGTGACGTCAGTTAGATCCATGCCATCAAGGTTTATTTTTGATGATCTTAATAGTGGAATCTGGTCAGAGTTAAGTCATATTGAGGAACGAAATCTTCGGTATCGACGACGACTTTCCGCTGATGATTTAGTACGGAAGCAAAATTCCTAATTTGAAACTAATCATGTTTATGATTTGCAGTAAATATTGAAAAGTCTAATAGTTACAAATCAAAGTTGCAAATGAAAAGAATACAACTTCTAATGGTGAAAAACGACATGTGCACAGTTAAATGAAATTGAATGAAATGGAATTAATTTTTTATGTGTATTCAGTTACGTCGTCATTTAGCATATTTCTAATTTTTTTCAGTTTTTAGTTTTTTTTATAAAAACTACTTTATGGTTTTGTGTAGACATACTATTAGTTCTAAGCTTTTATCATTATAACTTCAGTTTATCGGACAGTCAATTATTTCTAGAATGACATTTAATGTATTGATATTTAATTCACAAAGTTGTATATGTATATGAAAACAATTAAATTTTGCTTTTGCAATGTAATATAATTATGTAATTTATTTTGTTTAAAATTATTCATACATAAAGGCATGAAAGCATCGCTTGTCTCGTGTTCATTCAATTTTACAAAGCCAGACAATAAAAATCTCGATCGGAATTCCTGAAACTTTTTTGTTGGAACCATGAAAACGATTAAAATTTACGAACGTGCAGATTACACTAAACAAGTTTTAAAATCTACAGACAGGTTGCCATAAAATTACATCAAGGACGACTCATCGACGTTCGAGCCAGCAGGAACAAATGATCATAAGCTAAGGTATGTTTTATAGGTTTTAAATTAAGGATGAAATTTTATCTAAAAATAAAAGCTCCAGTCAAACTATTCTGTCGAAATTTTAAGTAAAACTATATAAGTAACTCGCCAAACGTACTTATTATGTAATTTTTTCGTAGATTACTTAATTTTGTGGTGACGTTGATTTGCTCTGCTATTTTGTAATGATAAATTCAATCAATATATGTTATACAATTAATTTACCTGCTAAAATAAGTTTTAGAATATACAGAAATGGTATATATTTTCTAGTTCATTGTTCTCAATACGTAGAATATTTTACAAAATCGTAATCAAATTAACTTAGAACTGGATAGTGTTTATGCCTTATTTAAAACCAACATATACTAAAGTTTGCTGGCTTATTTAATATTTACTTTCACGTCGCATTTAGTGTTTTTGTAGGCAACCAATTAATTTAACCTTCAGTTTTACTAACAAATAATGAGTTTAGAATTATACTTGAATTTTTTCGATTGGAACCTAAATTTAGTGGAGATTACAGTGTACAGTGTAGAACTTTACCTAGTTTAATAAATGTAGCAATGCCGCGCAATTACGTAAGAAAAACTAAGGACACTTATTCTTATAGCAAATTAATTAAAGCTGTCATTGCTGTTGGCCATGGACAACCAACAAAAGAAGCGGCAAAAGCCCATAGAATCCCAATATCGACACTTTCTAGAAAAATTCGAACAATAGGTAATAATCAAAGAAGTCTCCGAGGAAATCCAAAATCAAAAATACTTTCAGACCAAGACGAAGCGGCACTGGTTCAATTTCTAAAAAAGCAGAAAGAAAAAGGATGGCCTCTGACTTGTCGAGATATTAGGCATGTGTGCTACCAATATTGCAAACAAAATGGAATACAAACAAAATTTAATAAAAAACGGGGCGCCGCCAGCTACGATTGGTACTACGGATTTGTTAAAAGACACAACGAAATTACTGCTGTCATAGAAGAGAGCCACATTCGGAATAAAATTTCAGGTAAAATGCTTAGGTAGATTCAATATTTATTTCTAAAACTTATTGTAGTATTGGTAACAAGTTTACAATGTAACACAATTTTCAGGAACAACAAAGCCAAAAAAAACGGTTAGAAATGTTCCTAAAACAAAGACGAAGAATACAAAGGACCGCATATCTGGACGTTTAAGGCTTAAACCTACCAAACCCGCCCCTTACAGTTTGTTGCACCAGTCAATTCCTCGTCGTAGTTCAGGTATGTTGTACGCAGAGTTGCTAATAACAATATTGCTAATAACAGATTCCAAATTTCTCATAGTTTCAGTTTGGTTTGATTTTAAACAGCAGTAAGAATTCAGAAAAAACGACAGCAGGCACGAAAGCAATTACTTAGTAGAAGCTCATCAGATTCCTCAACGGACAATGATAGAAGTAATATTACTTTCGAAACGTTGCATTGTCACTTACAAGTTTTAAGGGGATTATATGGATTAACAATTTTTGAATTTAAATTTCAAATAGGATTGATGGAACTCAATGAAATTAACAAAACCAAATTCGAATCTCAGTATGAGGAGCGTTTGCGTAACCCTGTGGTACAGGGATTAAATGTAAGAATTAAGCTACTCATTATTCAATCATAATCAATTTTAATTTAAGTAAATACAATATTGAATTTAAAAAATCATTTTTTGCTACAATAGACGAGGGTAATTGATGGAAGACGTACATTGACAACAATGCGATGTTTTTCAAAACACGAGTTTTTAATTGAAATAAACGGAGAAATACTTACTCAAGTGGATGGTGAACGTAGACGTTTGTATGTCTCAGACGATGACAAAATGCGTATACTAAACTTGGGAGACGACTATAATTATTCTTGGTAATACTAAATCGCCTTAACTATTTTAATTTAATTTAGCGCCCTAATTTAAGAACCATTAAAAATAAATTTAAACATAATTACAATTTAACTGCAGGTGTGATCTTCAGAGTGCCAGGAATTTATCCAGATACATCTTACATGGAGACAACGAAAACTGTGTTTACCTTATTAAGTTAATTGATGGATCAGTCCGAGTATTTATGGTTTGCAGTGCAGATATCAATGCAGATGAACCAATTGTGTTTAATTTTAAGGAAGCGGAAAAATTATTTGATGCATAATTGATTAGAGTTACATATTATATTAATTAGCAATGTTAATAAACAATTTTTTACATTTAATAATTGTTTTACTGAATAAACAGCAATTTAAAAAAATACTGAGCTTTATTTAATAAAGAAAATATTAATTTATATGTGATTTTGGAATTAATATAAACTCGAAAAAACTTACCGTTGTACAGTTTACTGTAGCATTCAAAACTCATTTAAAAAAAGTTTTCAAATAGGTATGTAATGCAATTTTTGATGTACACCAACAAATATATCTTATTATAAAAAACGTGTTAAAACAAATATTAAAGCACCTAGAATAAAGCGGGCAAACTTGACTACAAATATTTTTGAATATTGAAATTGTGGGCAGTGATAGGAAGAATTTTTTTTGTAGTTATGCAGGCTCATGTAAGCAAGCATTACATATGCCCACAATTTTCCTAATTGCCGTGTTTACAAAAGTTCAAAGAAAATATACCTACAATCTAATGTAATGGTACAAAAATATTTTCCGTTATGTTATGATTAGTAATATTGTCCGCACCTCTCGTATTTTTGAAGCAAAAAAAGTCTATCACAACTTTTCAAAACTGAAAGCCGCATTAGATATAGTAACAGTTTTGTAATATCAGAATTCTTTAATTTCGTAATTTTGGTAATTATCTTTTTTTAAATAGAACTAAAGATATTACACGTTTATTTCGACAAAATTAGTTACATAATTGATATACTTTCTACGAAGAATTAATTTAAATTTTGGCAAAAAAATGTTTAAATT
>JAHZNB010001657.1:0-15713 GCA_027744295.1 Callyntrura guangdongensis
TTTGGAAAGTATGATATACAGAGACCATTTTTTTCTCCTTTTTTACAAAATCTTTATTGTAGCATAATTCAGTAGTAGGTGTGATTTAAATGCTACATTAGTGCGGTATTCAATTTTCAGGTAAACTAGAGTGGAGTGGGTATGGAGAAATTCTTACATACATGTTTACAGGTTTTCAAGGAGGTTTTTACTACATCATGCATTATTAATGACCGACTCGCTGAGTGTGGCAGTGCCTGGAAAATGGGGTTTGAATTCATCTACAGTGACTAGTGACTAGATACGGCATAAATACTAATTGAAGTGAAGCACGGCATCTAGTTTTCAATTCATGGATAAACAGCCTTGTTGTAACACATACCCAGCAAAAACAAGACAAACCAGTGTGAAAAGAAATGGAAATGCCGCATCACTATGGCTAGACAAGTCCCTAAGAAAAATGTGAGGGAAGACGATGATGCTGAATGAATATGAAATTACTTCGGGATAATTTATAAAAACCAGAAACCATGTACGTCGTACGTTTTACATGTATGAATAGACAAGTAGACTAAGAAACGTAACGTATGCTTGCGTATACGAATACAATAATTTTGTCTTTTATTTTTTCATTGACAAAATTTGGGGAATACCGACAAACTTTCTATTAATTAAAGAGTATTGGAATTGGTAGCATGTATGATTTTCAAAAGAAGAAAACCAATATAATAAGAAGCACACACAATGTTGCACTTTGGTAAGACACTCGACACGACAGGCAAACAAATTACCCGGATTCCTTTATCTCATCCAACCCACTGCGTCTTAACTTGGGTGTACAGGAAATATTAAATATGGAGAAACTATTTACTTGCATGTACACAACAAAGACAGATCAAGTACCACACATTTTAAATGTACTGTTATAGTCTGCTAACCGTACTAGGGATAAATAGGAGTTTAATGTTTTCACAGGAAAAGCGTACATGCCATTTCAGTCAAGTGCCTTGAAAATGAGAAGGCCATCAAGATTTACAATGTGAGTTTTAGCAATTCTGAACTATTCAGTTCATAACGTTCTTATTTTTGTTGTAGGCGAAGAGGTATTCATATATTGATATACAGCAAAGTATCACCGAAGGACTTCTACTTTTCATATTTGACTTTATGTATAT
Source organism: Callyntrura guangdongensis (assembly GCA_027744295.1). Taxonomy (NCBI): domain Eukaryota; kingdom Metazoa; phylum Arthropoda; class Collembola; order Entomobryomorpha; family Paronellidae; genus Callyntrura; species Callyntrura guangdongensis. The sequence continues at coordinate 1,155 of JAHZNB010001657.1, forward strand.
CAGTCTTTCAGTCAGAAACACCTTCATCTTCATCACTAACGTCACCATCACAACCTAGGGTTGGTTGACAAATGCCTAAACTACCTAACCAAGTTTCTTCTTTACAAAATATTAATAATAATTTGATTGGTCGTACCATACCATCCATAAGCAGCACTTAACGATCTAAAATTTAATGAAACTCTTATTTGGACTCTCGGATCTCAACAAGACATGCCCTTGTGTGGCATTGGCATTATACATGAAACTAGATAACATAAATGACGACAATATTTGAAAATAACAATAAGAGATATTTCCAATGATACTAAGAGTCATTAGAATCTGAATTCACATAGTTAAACATTTTTTGCCCGGAATGTAGAAACGGTAGAAACCGACTTTTAACTGGTTATCCTAGAACAGATTATCTTTATTCCATGTACCTATTGCATTTAATTTGCAATTTTTGGAACATGAACAATGATTATAACGCAGAGCACCTGGTGTCATACACAACCTTTGTAACGTTACAATCTTTACGTAACGTGTCAGGTTTAGTACCTCCTAAAAGCAGAATAGCAGAATTCGTTTATATATATAGTAACAAGAAGTAATGATGATGTGATTATGAATGCTTGCCTAAAAAATACAAATTTACAAAAATGAGTCTGATGACAAAAAACTTGTTTGGCAGAAGATTTGGTGCTTCTGTCTGTCCAACGAAGCATCAGATCAGCTAAAGGTTTTTAATGGACACAAAAGTGTCCGTGGCCTTGACTGTCATTTTTGTAGCTTTGCATCATTTTGTCAGCAGTCATCATCATTTTATGGCTACCGCTGACTGGATTGACTATTGACATGTAGCGGATAGTGAGACTGTACTTTGACAATGAGACAAAATGGAAGGAAAATAGTGCATATTATGACATGGCAGAAGATAATGTTTGTCTTTATTTAACAGATTACTATAACCTTTTAACTGTTAATCAGTCATATACTTTTTAAGACGACTGTAATAGTAAGTTATGGTTTACGGTACATGCTATGAGATGATAGATACAATACAACATCAAGTTTTACAAGTAGTTAATGCATCGATGAGGAAAACTTTAATGCGTTTGTTAAGTTCCCGTACGTTTATATGTAAAAATCAATGTAGGCTGCTCCACATATTTTTTATCTACATAAAGGTTATCGGGACATTATATTAGTTTTTAGCCATAATCATGCAAACGTACATACCATCGGTAATGCATCAGATTACATAATTTGGATTATCAGGGGACTCTCAGAGAAAGACTTCGTTGGCAGTGGTCCACAAAAAAATAATAGCTTTTTTGTATTAATGGTCATGCCTTTCAGGGTTATAAGACTATCAATTTCAGTCACATAATTTGATTCACGTAGACACAAGATATTTACTCTGCATATCTCTCTGCTATATAAGAAAAGTTGACTTCTAGGTTCCAGTGTTTTAGATAAAAGTACGACAAACATATATTTGCAGTAGAAGTGTTTAAATTATTAATTTGTGTTCACTTCATAGGCAAAACTGCAAACATGGATACTGAAAATCACATTTTTATTCATACACCGTTAATGTTCAGTAAGCCACTTTCTGATATAGCCCAAAGGGAAGTTTATCTCAAGCTAGAAAATACACAGCCGTCTGGTTCGTTTAAGCTTCGAGGACTTTCAGTTTTATGTAAAGAGGTCAGAACAACCGCTACAAATGTCTTGCCAAAATGTATGTCAGTATTGTCAGTCCATCAGTCATCGTTAACTTTTTTTAGAAAATAAAACAAGGATACAAGCGACTTCTGGGTACCTCAGGAGGAAACGCTGGCTTGGCTGTGGCCTACTCTGCAGAGAAACTTGGCGTGCCATGTGACATCTACGTTCCTGAATTTGTTCCGCCAAGAATGCTGAGAAAATTGCGATCATACAATGCAAACGTAACCATTATGGGAAAAGACTGGCCAGCAACTAATACAGCTGCACAAGAGCTCCTTCAAAGAAACCCTGATATTGGGTTTATACACCCTTATGATGATCCTTTAATCTGGTGTGTCACTGGCATGTGCAAGAAAGATTTGGTTTTCTACGAAAAATATCAAAAATATTTTCTTTTTATTTTATTATGTTTTATTTACAGGGAAGGCCATTCCACGCTAATTGACGAAATCAAAGAGGACTTAAAAGGGTGCATTCCCTCGTGCATTGTTAGCTCAGTTGGAGGAGGAGGTTTAGCCTTAGGTCTTCTGCAGGGTCTAAAGAAAGTCGGTTGGGACAATGTCCCCCTGCTATGCATGGAAACTTTGGGAGCCGACTGTTTTAATTTGTCCATAAAAGAAGGCAAAATCATAACGTTGGATAATCTAACGAGTATTGCAAAAACGCTGGGAGCTCGGTCAGTTACTCCAGCTCTATTTGACTCTGTGAAAAATTGTCAAATCGTGTCTGAAGTATTAAGTGATAAAGATGCTGTGAACGGCTGTATACGTATTGCAGGTATTTACAAAAACATATAAAGGCTATCGAAAAGCCATACAATATTTCTATCAATCAGTGAAATCAATCCATGAAAATCAATGTACTTTCTTTGTGTGAAAAGATGATCACGGGCTTTTGGTAGAACCTTCATGTGGTGTGACCATGGCTGCGGTGTACTCCAAGGTCATACCTGCAGCATTGGAAAGCCGTGGATACAGGACTGATAATGGTCCTATTATATTAATCACATGTGGGGGCAGCGACATGTCACACGAAATTTTAAAGACCCTTGCAGACATGTTTAATTTGTCGTTGGATGATTAGAATGATTTCTTCCTAACAAGGTGTGGATAACTTCTGTTTCTGTTTTGTCCTGATGAAGAATTTATAATAAATTCGAAAGCTAAACAATAACATCTTTTATCTTTTCTTTCTCCTAAGCAAACCCATGTATTACGTTCATTGGCTGGTGGATGGAGCTTACTTAAAAATGATACTCTGATTTAATTATTAATTTCAGCAGACTTTATTATTACAATTACTGTTATTTTGCATTTATTACGGCTTCACAATTTACCTTGTAGACTTGACTAAAATTTCTACTAGTAAAACCAAAATGCTTACAATTATTTTAGTCTGTGCAGTTATACGAGTCCTTAAAAAATTGTCTACGCCTTGTTTTTACTTAGATAAATTTAAAACGTTAACTGAACAAGAATCGACTTGCACTATATATCGAATTGAACAACTGCTGGCATCATTATTGTAATTCTACTAATTAATATGCTATCGTATTTTACAAGTACGTTACAAAATAAGCTAGAAATTAGTATTACGTCCTGAGCATTTTTGCCTCCTTTTTCTCCTTTAATTCCAGTAACTGTTGTTCCACTACTTTCTTCCTTTCTTCTAAAAATTCACGATACTCATTCGGGTCCAGGTCTTTGACTACCTCAATTCCACAAGTTCTTGCTAATCGGATTGTATTTTCGCAAATTTTCTTTAAATCCCAAAACCTTATAACTGGATCCTGTTTCTTGAGTAGAGAAATTTCATATACATGTTTCAGGGTAATTTTTCCTGCTACTTCCGAAGCTGCAAAAGTAAATTAAGCCTTTCAGTTTCAATATTAATTGCATCATATACGGTTCCATCAAATAAAGTAGACCTATCAAAACCTTTTCAAGCTTAAAGAGTTAGCTATTATAAAACTTACGTGGATTCATTGATCCTCTCTGAATTCCAGCAGCTTGTTTTAAAAGCCACGTAGTTGGAGGATGGTGTATAACTAATTCATACGACCTGTCAGAATTTACTCGAACTCTGCATGGAAGAGGAATGCCTTCTTTGATGTCCTTAGTTTTTTCATTAAAATCTTTGCAAAAAGCCGTAATGTTTATTCCTCTCTGAAAATTTGAAAAATAAGAATAATTTATTACAAACTCCATACTCCATTGCTTTCATATTTTCACATGTACCGACAACCGAAGATCTTGCTTACTACTTGCCTCCTATTTAAGGTTCTCCATCGGCTCAACTGAGGTAATTCATATCAGTAAGTTAACCGTGTTCTTTTACAAAATACAAAATATTATGTACCTGACCCAACACTGGTCCCAATGGGGGACCGGCAACAGCCATTCCTGCTGGAATGTTAGCTTTCATTATATTTCCGTGCACTACTTTCTCCACCGCCTTCTTCATCCCCTTCAATTGTTGTTTCATAGGCACTTTAGACATTTTTACGTTGAGTTACGTGAAATTTTTTGACGGTTAAATTGTGGGAACATAAAATAAAACTATTCAATATCTAGTCTCAGACAGAACCAAATTACTTACAGATTCAGGCTTACAAAATAAAATATTAGGTTGTAAATTTTTCAAAGCACTTTTATAAACAAAAATACTATGGAAGTTTCTGCTTCGTCCGACCAAACAAAATATTTCGACCACATGATTCGCGCTGGTTGCTCTTGCTCTCGGAAAAGCTTTGTTATTGTTTTTACCTATCTATCAGAGCGTATGCGTATGTAACTGCTTTGAGCTTGTATTTTATTTGTAATTTGCAACATGTGACATTACATGTGAGTTGTTATTTGAAATCATATTAATTAATTATCATCAGTAATTAGCAGTCAATTGTCAACTGTTATGAACAAAAGATCATTGTTCAGGTTTGAATGGAACGAGAATAAACTAAAGGCGGAAATTAATGCCTGATAACTTTCGGCCGAGCTCCGACAACAATAATACAATTTATACATCAATGCAATATTGAATATACAAATTATGATTAAAATGATTAATTAATGGCCAATGGGCATGTTGATATTTTCAAACTTCATGCAGCATGTCGGGATCTCGGCCACTCTGGTGCTGCAATCCCTTTAACTCAAGAGTACATATTACTTAAATCTATCTTACTTTTTAATCTTACTTGAAAAAATATCTTTCAATGTAAATTTTTCATTCACACCCGCCCCTAGTGTTGACAGTGTACATATTTAGCAGCTTCAAACTAAACCATGTTTTGATTAAAATAGACTTAAAAAATTGTCATAGTTATAAGCCTCATACATTACACACATAATAATTTTTATGCGGTGACTAATTTGTATGTCCCGTTTCAGCCTCTTCTGGTCCTATTGTGATTAGTGATTGTCAACCATTCGGGTGTTTAGATTGCCCTAAAATGCTTTAGGATTAGGATTTCCGTAAAAGGATAGCAGATTTTCTTAATGTATACATGATTAGTGCGGAATAATGTCACCGTATAAATATTTTATGTATGTATATATGGGCGGTGAGGGGAACTTTATCCGGAAAATCGCATAGGGTCTTTCAGTTCAAGGTTCACAGCTCAGTTAAAATGTACAGGATTTTTTGTCTCCATATGGAAGTAAATGATCATTGATCAATCATGCCACTTCTAATGCATGGAGTTTATTCAATGGATTGGGATGTGATGTGATCCTTGAAATGATCAGTCATTTGAAAATTTGTATTTTGTGTTATGATAATTTCTTACTTGCAAAAAATCTGTATTCCCTACTAGAAGTAGTGGAGCCTGGTGTCTTTTGTTGCATTTCATTGTGTTTTTCACTTCAGTATTTCGATTAAATGCTTACGTAAATACTATGTATATTATACTACATTACAAACAAACACCTTTATAATTTTATTACAAGCAATTTTATCATGCGTTAACTAATATTGTATATACTATTAGTTATTAGTATATCTATTTGAGATTCCTCATATATGGATTCTTCATATTGAACAGATATGTTTACACGACGACGACGTGGATAACATAATTCGGGTTTTGGTTTATCATTCCCCGCGTCGTAATTTATTATAATTCCTCTATTTATTGCTGCCAGAGATAACTTCATTAACGACCGCTAAACGACCTTGTAAAATAAAAAAAGTTCTTTATCATGTTGTTGAACTATTTTATACTTCTATTTTGTTCATTTACACTGCTAATATAACAAATTTACAAAGCAAGTTTACACCGACATATGCGATGGCATTTACCCATGGCCATGTTTTGGGTAGCTGGACACAGACCCAATTTGCTCGTCGGTTCATGTCAGGGAAGGAAGGAAATGGAAAAAATTGGTGGTTATAAAAAGAACATCCGATGGGCCATGCCAACCGATGGGCATCAAGCACAGACCACATTAATCGGTAGGGAAGTATTAATAAATTTGCATGCCATATTTTAATTGTTGAATTGAAATTTGAAACCCCGGTCAACGAAACGGTTTAAAACGAACGACGAATTAGTTTGCAATAAAGTTTTTTAGTTTTAGCGTAATTATTCATGAACGATTAATAGAATAATAGAAATCCTAGTGATAAGTTCTTAATGAGATTATGTTGATGTTCTTGTTCGTACGGAGAAGTCAGCAAGGACGCACATTTATTCTTGGGTTGACGTCACAGTAAATTGTTTTGCTGATTAACTATACATACCATATTGTTATGTATGTATACATAACATCCTATCATTTAAGAAAATGACTACCAACAAAACAATTGTCCTTCATTCAACTTACCAGTAGAAATGCTACTAAAGCTTAATGACTACTACGACAATTTAATCAGTTTCCTTTCTGCTTTCAGCATTCAATTAATCTTCTCGCCTCTATCCGTCGCGACGGAGCAAACTTCTTTCCGTTTTTACCATTCAGCATAAGTAGGTTCTTACACAACACAAAAAATACAACATCGCGTTGAGTATCATATACATAGATGCATATATGGAGATGCCTGTGTCTATCAAAAAGTTATGGCATTATGGCAATAACGGTCGGTCATGCACATTACACGTAACGTTTCAAAGGGTGTTGGTATGGATACCCTAAATGTTAAAATTTATTTACATTTTAACATAACTTGGGTCGGGTGATATTGGGGATCCAATGTTGGTTTCTGCATGTTGTATTTATGCTGCTACAACAAATGAGATGTGTAATGATTTTTGATGGTCTTTTTATGTGCATACCTACTTTGTGAGAAACTAAACACTATAAATGCATACGTCACGCGGAATAAACTAACTCCTTCCATTACAAAAAAAAAATCTTCCTGATTCTGAACCTATACCCACATAAATCTATACAGAGTATTATGAAAAGCTAGACAAATATCTTGTGGGAATAACACATTTTTTTATTTAAACAGCTTTTCAAGAATATCAACTTCATTGTGGAGAATAATGGGTAGGTAGCGCATCTATACAACAACAGCTTGCACATCCAGGCAATCAAGTATATACACAAAAAAACCAAAAAAGAAAACATCATTTTAAAACCCCAAATGAATGAGGAGCTCCCCTTTCCACAGCTACGGTGAGCCCCAGCAAGCAGTCAGATTCACGTATACTAAAGCCTTTAATTTGATTGCTAAAACTGTAACAGGAAAAAAGTATGTAGAAAAATTGAACTTTGTCCCAACTGTGGTATTTATTTATTTTATGTATTATGTGTAAGTTATGTCGTCGTGGAAGAAAAAGATTCTATTGACACTAAATACTTTGCCTGTTTTTGATTTAACAAGGACAAGCTACAAACTCAAATAGCCCCCAAGTTAAAATTGAAGTTCTCTACTAGGTATGAATTTTGACGGCCAGACGGCATAACAGACCAGTGTCAAAATCATATAAACCAGCAGTACGGGGCTACGTAATAATTATATTATGTTGTTAGTTGATATACTGCTTATAATACGTACTACTGGTAAGCATGGAATATGAGTCAGAAGGACATATGCTTGTAGTCTGCTGTATATGTACGTATGTTCACCGTACCGTAAGGATAAAGTTTGTGCTGTAAAATTATGGGACAATAAAAAACTGTATGTTGAGCAATGTTAAGTTCTATATTTGTTTGTAATATAATAAAAATATGTAGGAATGTATGTGCAAGTCAGTAAACCACACATCCATCAGTGATTGCATTTCATTCAACATATTATACATTATGATGAGTACCCATGCATTGCCAACATTGCAGCATGAACATTAGTTATACATTATATATAATTTTATAACTTATAAATCTAAAGTGGACTTGGACTTCCATCCAAGAATCAATCCCATCACTATCACCACCACTACTACGACTTTCGTAATTCTCGTAGAGAGAGAGAGATCAATGTTCAACATTTTTACAAGTATAGTAGGGATCGCCTCAAGATTGAAAATTAATCACTGTCAGTATCGTTCAGTATTATCACGACAGCAACACAAACGACAGAAGTGATATTATGTGCCCACGAGTGGGGTACATGAAGTAATCATAATATTCCTTGGAGAAAAGGGAGGACATCCTTTTAGCATCCACTACATTTGTTTGGACTTTTTTGTGCACGAGATTTCAAGGTAATTTGCCGATAGCGTTAAGTATGTGGTAGATATTTTTCAGCCTTGCTCTTTGCATAGTAGTTTAGCACTCTTTAATCATTTTCACTTCGCCATTCCTCCAATTGTTGCAAGCAGCATTAATTTATTTATTTCTCTGTGCACCATCTATATAGTAAGAAAATTGTGAGAAAGCATAAATTTGTAAAAAAAAAGTGTGGGGGTAGTGCGTTTTTTAGTAATTAATAATTATTTATTACTATTGTTTAATCTAAACCGGAGCTCTTATTGGATTTGATCTATTCTGTAACCACAGAGTGCGCGTGCACATGTGAATATTCATATTCACCTTACAAGAAGCGAAGTCGTGATTGGGAATAATAATACCTGTTGGCATACTTCACTACGCTTAGATTTAATGTTTAGTGTTCATACTTTGAACTTATACTATCTCATAACAGCAATAATAGTGATTGGATTTTATTTTTTTCAGGTTCACCTGTGCTGCTGTGCCAACGACTATTTTAAAATTTTAAAATAGCATTTTACTAATACACAAATTCAGAATGGGTAGTCGTCCATCCCTTCTTTTGCGTGATGAGGAACTCGCGGATATCCAGAAAGAAACTGGATGTAAGTTTCTCGTCAATAGATTATATTTAACATTTTTCCTGTTTTTTGGTACTTGCAAGAACTAAAATTCAAGTAAATGTTTTGCATTGTATTTTTGATAATTGGAACAGTCACTGCCAATCAGATCGAGAGACTCTACAGTAGATTCACTGCACTGGACAAGACAGGTTGTATACTTTTTATTTAACTTGATTTAATTTCGTTTAATTTAATTTAATCGGGATTTCGGATTAATTAATATTTTAATTTGTATGATATTTTGTGCATTTTCGCAGTGAGGACCAACTTATGAGTATTGCAGAAAGAACAATCCTTGAGTCTGACATGGATGGAGATGGAATGATTGGTTTTGAAGAGTTCTGCAAAGCTTTGGACCGATCTGAGGTGGAACAAAAAATGTCCATTCGCTTCCTTAACTAGTTGTGATCCTCCAGACTTCGTGCAGGTTGTATAGTACTGACGATGAAACTGGTTGGCTAACATTCAGATTAAATTCCTAAAATGGCCCGTGACGAAAATTTGCTTGTAATGTGATATGCGCAAAGGGACTACAAAATGTAGAATGTTAACTATAAAAATTACCTGTTAGGTTTACAAACGAAACGAGTGAAACCTATAAAACTTAATATTTTCTGCTGTCTTTATGTACGTATTAATAACCTGTTTCGTGTATTCAATATTTTGTAAATATGTTTGACATAAAAAATTTATAATATTATATTATTTTTGTGAACATGTATTGTTTTTGTGCATGACTGCGATGTCAAATTTAATAATTAAATAAATAAAAAACTATACATAAAGTTGTGGCGTTCTGTATATTATATCTGTAGTAAATATATGTACATTGTCAAAATAACCCTAATACATTTTTTTTTCAATTTATTGTACATGAAAGTTCGATACATTATATTACATGATGCGTATTTAAACATCAAGGTCGGGTGCGCTATATTGTGTAAAAGTCAATGTATGTCCGCTGCCCTAAAAATTAATCTTATTTAATCTCCCTGTACTTTGTTTGGGTCAGTAAAATTCGCTGTTAGAATGTACAAAAACGCTGGCACCGGAACTAATACTAGCAGGTAGAGATCACGGTGAAAATTGTCAAGATGCTGTGTAATTGATACTATTCCGTAAGCATGCAAGAACCAGTGACAAAATATGACTCCAATATTTCTCCAGTCACTAATGCTTTCCCATAAAAGAGCTTTGATATTCTGTAACAGTTTAGTTAACAAAACGTTATTTAAAATATCATTTATAAATCAAAACGAAAATAAACAACAGGAATGAACAAAAGGCTTACCTGATTGGTTCTACTCGCAAAATGGTAAGCACACGATACCACTGATGTGACGATTGTAATATATGGGAAAGCGAAATCTGTTGAGGAAAAAGTTTTGTTCATTGTAGGTGAGGTGAGCCCAATTTCGTTTTTAAAGCACAAGTTGTTACTTAGTAATAAAATGTACTTACAGACTAGACCACCAAATACTAAATGCCCTAGGGCAAGCAATGGGTAGAAATACAGTCCAGAATAAATAGATCTGGACACGCGGATGCGAAAACAGTGAGCAAGTAATCGAACCAAAACCATCAAAAGATCCGCCAATGCGTAGAAAACTAAAACAATGGTGTACCTGTAAACGATAAAACTCATACTAAACACCAAACACTTAAAAAACATTTTAAAGTAAAAATAAATAAATTGCATACAAAGGATAAACCGCTTCGTGTGAACAATGTACAGTTTCCTCATAATTGGGATTCGGATTGTAAAAGATGGGGTACCAGTCAGAGAGAAGCTTGACCCCACAAGATTTAACCTGAAACTGCCACATTGGATCCCACAGTAGTAATGTAATCGCCGCTGCTGCGGCTACTTCGATGAGAGCACATAGCACTAATCCAATAGTGTTTTTAACTGCTTCTACGAGTAATTATCAAAATAATAGGTTAAAATCGTACATGTAACGCGTACTAAATACAGAAGAATACGGGATGTGGATGTATCCGCTATCAGACTTTAAGAGTAACTCCTTACTTTAAAACTTTTCTATCTGTAAATGTGAAATGGAGGAGGAGTGGAAGAATTGCCATGAATCCTAAGTACAACCAATCATACAAGTCCAGGTCCTGATCACAAGGGACGCACGCAAAGTTATCGTTGTTACGTTTGAATCCCCGTGCACATCCTCCGCATTGGCTCCAACTAATTAATTTTCGTAAACATTAGATACAAGTTAAAAGAAATGGAAATTTTTAATAAAATTAGAACATACCAACTTTTTTAACGTTAACTTAAAAAATAATTAATAATTATTGGCTATGTTAAACCTGCTTTGTATTATAATATTTTACTTACTTGCCATCAGGCAACTGGGATCGTGCACAATAATACCCTGGACAGGGGGTAAGTTCAGGAGCAATTTCTCTTCCAAATTCATAACGAAGTTCACCAATTCGGCTAAAAATCATTTTTTCGACGAAGGCAGCATTGTTATCTTTGCGCTGACTTCCGTGGCGCTGCATATACTCTTGGTGGGGGAAAGGGCCCACAAAGGGACGCGATCCTAAAATCTCCGTCTTGACAAATTCCCCGTTAGCTTTCACCTTTTCGTCTCCTCACGGTACTTTTACCCTTAAAGTTAACTCCGTACTGTAGTTACTATCACAATTACAATTCACAGAAATTTTGATGACAATTCACTTTGTTGCCTTTATTGCTGGAGTGTATGACTGTTTTGTTTATGTGTAATATCTCCCAGAATGAAGCGAAACAGAATCATTCATTTTTCATTTTCCACTGCAAAGTTTCGTAATTCAGTTTTCAAAACGTTGAATTTCAACCGGACGTACTCGTATACTAGATATTGTAATTGTAGCCTCGATCACTTTTTAGATTACACATTAATTTGTTGAACGTTTTCAAGATACTATAATTGTTCACTTTACTATTATTTTGTTGATTTTATAGTATCTAAACTAATGTAACAAAAATTAAAATGTGCGAAACTGAAATTCTCCCTTTTGCTATTATTCCAAATTGTGTTGTCAAGTTGGAGAAAAGTTAAAGGTGAAAATTAGAAACCGACTTCTTCATCATCATATTATTTTATGTCTTTTACCATATCCGTATTAAAACACGAACGAGTTCTGTAATAAGTAAAGTTTTAAATTTTCATTGGCATCTCAAAGCACATGTCATGTGTTACATTAGGTGATATACTCGAATTATAGTATACGAGCTTGTAAATAACAAGCAAACTTATCTACGTACTACTATTTACTATGTATCACCAAAATCCATATGTAATACCAACAATAATTTACGAAGAAACGTACAAAGCGTACTATATTCAATTAGGAAGGTGGTGGTAGTGGTGATACACAACACGAGTAGTCCAAGTCGAGGGGTAGTACAAAAGGGTTTAACAGTTGCAAAGGCAGTGTGGGGTATTGTTTCATCTTAACAGTGACAGTAGTGTAAAAACGTAAATAGAGAATAGTGTTTTTTTATTCTAAAAAAAGTTCCTCGTGCATTGCATTGCGTACTTTACTGTATTTACAGTATAATAATACTACATAAACTAGCACTAGCAATAAGTATGTAACTATCTTAATCTACAAACAGGTTATTGATATATTGGTATACGATATGCTACATTACTGCATGCACTTTGCATTGTCAGATCTTTGGACTAAAAACTTGCCAGAACCAGGCAGTACCACGAATATATGGGGCTGAATGTAGAGTTTGGATAATGGATAAGTATGAGTGAGTGATGTAATGACTATGTGGAATAAATTTGGATGATGGGATAATACATTAATAAAATTACTAAGCAAAAGGAGAGGAATCTCACAATGCCCCAGACTCTGGTACATCATCTCTCTCTGCAGTCTGCACAAGGTTAAGAGAGTTCTGTGCTGCTGTGGTCGTTTTCTCATTACAATTACTACCACGTAATTTCCTGAGACGAGCATAAAATTTCATTTCTTTATATTATATGATTGATCGCATTATGAATGTACTATTTACTTAGTTTGAGACTCTTGTTGATCTGCTGCCAAATATGTTTATCATCCTCTTGAAAATACGGTTCATCTGCATGTACATATTATAATGATGTAGTAGATATTTAATAATGATATAGTCATGTGCATTCAAAGGAGCAGTAGAACGGAGAACCCTCAAATAATATAACGATCAGCCCCTGGCCTGGTCCCTACGTTTGTGCGTGGATGTTAGTAAAATCTCGTCTTCACTTCCAAATATCGTGTCATCAACGTGCGTCCGCGTCCTCGGTCCTCACTCCTCTTCATTTTCACTATAATAAATATTAGGTGTTAGCAAACTAGCAAAGGAACGGAATTGGAATTAGAGCTACATAAGCTGTCGTTCGTGTTTGTGGTTTCTACGACGACTACAACATGTTCAATGTTTCGTTTACCTTCTGGGTTGCTGTACTTTTTTAGTAATAGTAATGTATCACGTATAGCAATTCTCATGCAACAAAAGTGTGGATAATATAAAAAAAACACGAATTTTACAGTGACGATATTTTTCTCATACCACACAATGATGAGATCTGGGATACATCAATCGTGGTACAATACACACCACATTATTATATGCAAGGAACGACAAACTGAAACTGTAAGATTATGTGCCTTGTGGCAGTATCCTATGCACATATATATAAAAGATAAAAAAAATAAGGTGGTGCTAAACATTATTTTAGGGGACTGTGGGGGAAGGAAGGGAAATGGGGATATTGCAAATGTGAACCTTATAACAGCTGGTCTTCCTCATGCTGCCAAAATAATACGCAAAAAACCCCCATTCCTTTGTAATCGAGTGGACTTGCATGGACTTATAAAGGGAAATGGGAATATTGCAAATGTGAACCTTATAACAGCTGGTCTTCCTCATGCTGCCAAAATAATACGCAAAAAACCCCCATTCCTTTGTAATCGAGTGGACTTGCATGGACTTATATATACTTTCAACAGTAACTATGACTACATATAAAACAACGACACTACTCGCGATGTTTGTTTGTGGTGGGTATATGCATAGGTATTTCCTTTTCATAAAAATGGAACTAGTCAACTAGAGACAGCGACTAAGCAAAGGAAAATAAAAACGTATATAATATTATTTAGGTTTTACAAAAAGCTTAGTCATCAAAACGCTGTAAGAAGGATCTGATGATGGAACATGACTGTTTTCATTTGCAATTATTAATTAGTTACTGGCTGGTACTCGGCAAATAAAACTTTTTAACATTGCAACGGAGCACAATTGCAATACAAAGTTGCACCGCACCTACTTGGTCCTCTTGATTGGCCAGCAAAATTAATTACATGAATGATTTAAAACTTTACACAAGATGTTTCTTCTCTCAAAGTATAAATTTTAAATTGCTAAGGAAATAGTTTGTGATCACTCGTCTTTTTGGTACAACCGGCCAATTCTTTTCCTTAGGCAAGGAGTCTTTTCCCAAGCTCGCATTAAAAATTTATGGGGCAAAATTCATCTCCATGGGAGATTTAACTACCTTTCACGTTAGATT